>PVJH01048428.1:0-10804 GCA_004026705.1 Nesogale talazaci | reverse complement strand
GCTTATCCATTCCTTCCCCTCTTCCCCTGGTCTCTCCTCCCCTCCAACCCTCAATAGTTTATACATTGTTATTGTTTTGTCATATCGTACACTGCCCGACCTCTCCCCCAACCCACTCCTTTGATGCCCATCCTTCAAATAAGAGCTTGTGTATATATCCTTGCTGTTGGTTCCGTCTCTCTACCCACTTTCCCTCCACCCTTCCAGTATCTCCAATCTAACCATTGGCCCGAAGGGGCCCATCCATCCTGGTTTCCCCATCTCTCCAGCTCCCCTCTATGCTAGTGTGACTTCTCCAGTCCATCTGGATTTGCAAAGTAGAGTTGGGACCATGATGGTTGGGGGACAGGGAGGAAGGCTTCAGGAATCAGAGGAAACTTGTATGCATCATCACTGCCTGGCTGCCCCCCGACTGGTCTGTCACCCCCCCGTGTCTCCCCTGTAAAGGGGTGACCAATTACCCACCAGTGGGCCTTAGGTCCCCACCCTGCTCTCCTCCTCCTATGTAATGATGTGATTCTTGTTCTTTGGTGCTCGATATCTGCTCCCTTCGGCCCCTCTTGATCACGCATGCTGGTGTGCTTCCTGCATGTGGACTTTGCTGAAAAAACACATCTTTTTATTGACAAGTGCCAAGTAATGTTCTCTCATCCATTAGAAAAATGTGATCATTCATGGAAATGAGATGCCCTTTCCACAACTTTCTATAACCAAGGACAACCACCCATTTACTTGACCTACTGAAAGAGCAGGAGGCGGGGAAGAGCAGAGTAACCAAGCTGGGGGCCAGGCAGGAAGGAGATGCCTGACAATGGGGCCAACTTTTGCCAACCAGGAAGGGACAAAAGGAAAAACCAAGGAGGCATCCTAAGTCAGGACAGGGACATCATCTTTGCCAGGGTTCTTTTGCTTCCCTTCAGCTGTGTCCAGTTCCCTCCTGCCCTTGTGCAGGTATGTGAGCAGGCATGCTTTGTTCGTGTGTCAGAGTGGTTTTCTTTTCCTGGTTTCTGTGATTTTGCCACTGTGAGTGTCTCACACCGTGCATGGAATACGCCCCCCCCCCCCCGCAAGGTGTCTCTTTGTCTGTCCTGCGCAGCAAAGGTGCTCCTTTGAGTTTTCTTGGTTTGTCACATTTGGCCTTTTCTTCTGGAGGTGCTCCAAGTTCAATGTCACTGCCCTCTGGTCCATTTTGACTCATCGTGATGTGACGCCACTGTGGGTTTCCCAGGCTGGAAATCTTTACGGGATCAGAAAGCCTCATTTCTCTCCCACGGAGCAGCCCAGGAGTTCCATCTCCAGGAGCTTCAATTGCTGACTTTGCACAATGCAAAACTTCTGGTGCTCCTAGGTGAGTTCAAACTGCCAGACCTTAGCTTGCAGAATCACTCGGTAACTGATGATTTTTGCACAGAACAACCTCATCCCTGGAATCTTAATCACCTTAGTGAGATATGCTCAAAGAGAACGAGGCCCCTGGAAGGCACCTGCCTCCCCTGCCTACATTCTCTCCACTCTGGCACTTGAGGTGCCCATCTGAGAAACAGTTTGGAGCAAATCACTCATCTGAGCATTTCTTCTTTAAGGTTCTCTTAAAAAAAAGGGGGGGTGTTGATTGAATAGTGCTAATAATATTTTAGTTTATGGAGATAGCATGCTTCTCTATCTACAGAACTTTGGCCCTGGGAACCTTTTGAGGCTGCTCTACACTGCCCTAGGCAGTCGCTACAAGTCAGAATCACTTCAATGCACAGTGGACTTGGCTTCATTGGAAGTGTGGCAGGAGCCATGACAAGGTAGACAGAGACAGAGAGAGTGATTCTGAAAAATGACGTTCAAGGACAAATCCACATAGGAGTCAAATGCCATGAAGCATGTTGTCATCTTGCAGTAGGTGCAAACTCTATTATTTTTCACTTTCCTCCTTGTTTTGGCTTTTTCCAACTAAATGCCCAGCAACCCTATCTGGTAGCTGAAGCCTCAGGACCATTAATGCACTTCTTGTTTCCATCACATCCAACCCATATCACACTATCACTGTCATGACCACGGCGTGGAGGCTGGGAAACGAGAGGGGCGCACTGGATGGAGGCAGAAGAGTCAAGTCCTCTTGAGTTCACAGGATGGTGATCCTATAGAAGTTGATGGGGAGGTCAGGCAGGGGCACTTGTCGGGGCATGGGGAGGACAGTTCTGAAGGTGCAGGTATCACAAAGAGCTCAGAAGGCACCATAACCTTGAACGTGATGACCCATCACCCACTTTGCTGTTCAGTCAACTCCAATTTAAAGCCACTCTCTCGGACGTAGGGAGCCCTGGCGGGATCGTGGCTACACACTGGGCTGCTCACCATAAGGTCAACTGTTCGAAATCACCCCCCCCCCCGGGTCCTCAGTGAAAGACTGTGCTGTCTACTCCCGTAAATAATTACCATCTGGGAAATCCCCAGGGGCAGTTCTATCCTATCCTGGAGGGTCACCGGGAGCCAGAATCAACTGATGGTTTTTCATTTTATAGGACATAGAAGAACCACTCCACTGGGCTTCAGAACTGCAAATCTTTGCAGAAGCAGACTGCTCCTCTTTCTCCCACGGAGTGACTGGTAGGTTTGAGCCACCAGCCTTTTGATTAACAGCCTGATGCTTAACCCACTGTGCCACCAAGCCTCTTGGATCTAATCACAGTAACTGCGACTCATTGTTTCAGTACTGTATTGAACACCGTATTCAAAAAACCCAAATCCATGCATGGTATAAAACTATACGACTTGCTTTCTGGCCTGTGCTCCATACCCCTTGATGGTCTGTGGGGGAGTTGACTGTGCTAAATTAGTTTCCACGGTAGAACATGAGAACTCCTTGGTGGAGGTCATGTATAGAACACATGCTGAATTTCAAGGTGTAGCAACACTTCCTCCCCAAATACCTCTTTGTCATATATGTCAATAATCAAGTTAATTTGCATGGTGACATATAACTCCAAAGAAAACAGGGAAATACAGTCCATCTTAGCATGTCCCTAGAAAGTAAAGAGCTGAAATGTGAAGAACTACATTATTGACAGTCAAAAGTATGAAAGTTTTTTTTTTGTTGCTGTTTGGGGTTTTTTTTTGGGGGGGGGGCATCACTGTCCTCTGGTGATGGGAGTAGGAGGCCCAGCCTTTGCTCCTATGGAGCCTCTGCTGGAATTGAACCTCCGTCCCAGTGGGCCGCAGTCCCGCGCACAACCACTACGCCACCAGGGATCAGCCCAGTATCAAAGTTTTTTATCACCAAAAAATGTACCCAAATTTCAGAATAACTTGGTTTATTTTTTAACTTTGATTAAAAAAAAATTGGAAATTCACAGGAGGCTTTAAAAAGGCTACAGAGAAAGGTCCTTTTTACTCGTCACCCAGTCCTCCCAGTGCTTACAGCCTATATAGCTATAATGCAACATCAAAATCAGGAAGCTGATGCTGATACAAAGTATGCATAGCTCTGTACATGTGGAGGTCACTATAGCCACCAACAGGAACAAGATGCAGTATTATTCTACTGCTACAAAGACCTCCCTCTTGCCACCCTTTCCAGTCCCACCCACTTTCTTTCCAATACTTTCCTCTCTTCCCTGGCAACCACTTATCCACTCTCCATCTCTATTATTTTGTCATTTCAAGAATGCTACCTAAATGAGCCATACAGTATGTGACCTTAAATTTTTTCTACTCGATATAATTTCCTTGCCTATAAAATCTAAAAAGAAACCCAGAGAAACCCACTGTCATCTAGTTGGTTCCAACTCCTTGAGGGCACTTGAGTACTATTTTTTTTAATCCATTCTTCTACTCTGTTTTTTTAAAAATAATTTTATTGGGGGCTCTTACAGCTATTATAACATTCAATACATCATCTGTATCAAGCACATTTGCACACATGTTTGCCACATTCATTTCCAAACATTTTCCACTTGAGCCCTTGGTATAAACTCCTCCTTCCCCCTCCCCCCTTTTCTTAATGAATCATTTTATTTGGTACTTATATACCTCCCCTCACGATCCGTACATATATCAATTGTATGCAGGCCTCATTTGCACACTTGTTGCCATCATCACTCTCAAAACTTCCTCCCTCCACCTAGGCCCCCAGTTCCAGCTCCCCATATTTCCCTTCCCCCACCATGAACTTTTAATAATTTACAAATTGCTATTGCTTTTTCATATCGTACACTGTCCAATGTGTCCCTTCACTCAGTTCCCTGTTGGCCTTGCCCCAGAGAGGAAGTTATATGTCGTCCCTGAAATTGGTTCCCCCTTTCTACTCCACCATCCCTCCACCCTCCCAATATCACTACTCCCATCACTAATCCTGAGGGAATATCTATCCTAAACTCCCCAGTTTCCAACTCCAGTGTACATCCCCTGCTCTAGCCGGACTTGTCTGGTAGAACCAGGATCATGATAGTGGGTTGGAGGAAGCATTTGAGAACTAGAAGAAGGATGCATATTTCGTTGTTACTACACTGTACTTTAACTGGTTCATCTCCTCCCTGCCACCCCTCTGTACAAGGATGTCACGTCACCTATTAATGGACTTTGGGTCGACATTCTGTACTTCCCCCTATTTATAATGATATAATTTTAGTTCTTTGATGCCTGACACTGGATCCCTTTAACACCTTGTGGTCACACAGGCTGATGTGATTCTTCCATGTGGGTTTTGTTGCTTCTGAGCTACATGACCGCTTGTTTACTCAAGTCTTTAAGACCCCAGACACCATATCTTTTTATAACTGGGCACCATCAGCTTTCTTCACCATATTTGCTTATGCACACATTTGTCGTCAGCGATCATATCAGGAAAGTGAGCACGCAATGTTATGATTTTTAGTTCTTAAACCCTGATAACTGATTCCTTTGACAACTCATGATCCCACACGCTTTTTATTGGAGATTAAGGGAACGATTGAGGGAAACTCCAGCTTTCTACATGAGTGCACAGCGGCCACACTTTGGGACAGCTCCTGGCAAGAGGACTGATACCGAACCACGGTGGACTCACTCAGGCAAGTGAAGGCGCCTGTGGGCACCGACTGGAACCTTGGAGAGCCACAGAGAAAGATCGGGGTGCATGACTTCAGCTTCCTGGTGGTAGAGCAGAGTGGCTTGGGAAAATCCACGTAATGAACACCCTCTTCCACAATCCATCAGAGATGGGGTACAGCCCCGCTCAGATGAGAGCATCCCGAAAACCATAAAAGTCAAGTCCACGCATGATAGTGAGGAGACCGGTGTGTGGATGAAGCTGACAGCAATAGACATTCTGGGGTCTGTCCGGGATCACATCTACCATGAGCAACAGTTGGCAACCTATCAGGAATGAAGTTCACTAGCGACCTGCAGAAGTACCTGCAGGGGAGAAGGACCCAGACACGCACATGCACTGCTCCCTCGACTTCATCCCTGCCACCCGTCACACACTCTGTAAACACCTGAACAAAACGATCAACGTCATCCACTCACTGCCAAGGCCGGCACGCTGACCCTGGGCGAGAGGGTCCACTTTGAACACTGGATCGATGTTACCCGACCCCCCCAAGGGGACCACGAGTACCAAGTCCACGGGGAGCATTCTCCACTTGGAAGGGGGCCTACTTGGATGTCCTGCCCAGCACTCTCTCTCTCTCTCTCTCTGTGTGCTCCACTTGGAGTGGTTTATTGATCAAGCCTCACTGAGCCGAGGCAAAAGCCTAAACTTTGTGGATAACATCCATTCTGCTGTTGACCCCATCCAATGAAACATTTTTTAAAAATTCATTATTTTTAGGTGAAAGTTACGTGCGACTGTGTTTTTGTTATTCTGTTTTTCAACTGTAAGATAGCCATTTGATTCGCCCTTATGTCTTCTATCTCTTTGCGGAGACTTTTTCGATTTGTTTCATGTGGGTCAATGATAGGAGGGTTCCGCGACATTTTTATGATGTTTGCTTTAAAATGCCTGTCAAATAATTTCAACATCTGTGTCGTCTCAATGTTAGCATCTGTTCATTGTCTTTTCTCATTCTGCCTAAGATTCTGCTGGTTCCTAGCATGCCAAGTAATTTCCAGCCGTATCTTTACATTTGGGGTATGACGCAATGAGACTCTGGGTCTTCTTTCAACTGTCTGGGTGAGCACACATCCTCTGACCTTAGTCCGGCCGAAGAGGAGGCCGGGAGTGGCACGCCAATCTTGTTACTGCCAGGTTGAGCTAAAAGATCTAGCTCTCAACTGGTCTTCTCTGATACTACTTCTGCAAGGTCTTGGGGTGGGTATGAGGGGCACCCGACTGTAAATCAATGTCCTGCCTGAAGTATCTCTTCCCCACTGCCTGCCTTAAAATTTGGGACACAGATTGTTACAATTTCCAGGCTGTCACCTAACCTACAGATTTTGTATTTACCAGTCCCCACCATCACATGAACCCACTTTCCAAAATATTAATCGAGAGAGAGAGAGAGAGAAAGTTGGTTTTTAAACTTAAACAAACAAGGGAAAAACTCAATCTTTTTTCACCTAAGTGACTACACCCTCAAAGACAATAAACTCACAGCCACGTTGGCTTTCTTTCATGGCTTTGATGGTTGCAATGCATCCCGGGGACTCCACAAGTCAAAGACCTGCTCCTCTGCTCTCATAAAGATGACCGTCTAGAACCCCCTAAGGTGTAGGGCTACCCTGTCGCATGAGGTCATTTTGAGTCAAAGTGGATTTGCATCTCCTCACAACAACACTCTTAGAAGTGGTTGGATTCGTGTTATCACACGAATAATGAGTAATGGGAGGACTGTCGGAGGTGCCTTATAGGCAGGGATTGCAAATGACAAAACCCAAATCCAAAGGAGAGCATGGTATTCGATTGTGAACACCTGGTTTGCAGGAGGTTATGGATGAGAGTGGAAGTCCAAAATCCATGTACTAACTCCCGCATGGATAAAATCTGCTGGGAATTTCTTCTGATCATAACTGAGGGATGCAGACTACCTGGTCAGAGAGCACGGGGGTCCGTTGTGTCAGGAGTAATTAGGTTGAAATGTACCTTATCATTTGATCTCCCTTTTAATCCATTTTAAAGCTGTTTCAGTTATTTTTAAAGTTCAGAGGAGATACCCATAGATGCCGGTGAGCCCCCTCTGATCTGAGACAAAGGGTTGGGAATGGCCTTGCTGTCAGGCAGGACGCACGGGCTGGTGGGTTGTGGCAGGCCCAGCTGGGCTGACATTTACCACTTGTTCATTTGATCTTCTTTTTAACCCAGTTTAATTTTGTTCTAGCTTTTAATTTCCTGTTTTACTTTGTTGTCGTTGTTCGTTCGTCTGTGTTTTCTGAAATCATTTTCTGGATATGAAATCCAGGATAAGTAAATTTATAGAGACTGTAACTCCTTGGGGGTATGACAGGGGAAATGGTTGAGGGAGAAATGGGGTGCTAATAACGATGGGTATAAGAATGAAGAAAACGCTCTAAAACCAATGGTATTGATGATTGTACAGCTCATGATTCAACTATTGAATTGTATGATGTGCATTCTATGCCAAGAAATTGTTCGAAAACTACATTTATTGGACTCACCCCTTTTGTAGTCTCTTGGAAGAGCCAGCATCATCTAGCCTCTCCTGTCCCCAGAGGTCTTCTAGAAAAGCCTTGGAGATTTTTTTCATATCTTTCAATCAAGCAGTTAAAAACTTTAAAACCTGCATTTAAAATTAACATGTCCATGCTATTTCCAAACAGTTGCCACCCACCCCACCCTCTACAGGTGTTGCTCTGTTGAGAACATTGTTTATCATCTTTGTATATCTGTTAGTAACTCAGACAGCCAGCTATTGTTGACTAAGTTAAGCAAGACAGAACATTTACGTTTCTCTTTGGGAACCTCTCAGAGGATGGTCATGAGACAAATTATAGAGCAGAGGAAGCTGAAGTGCTAACAATGGACTTGTGTGGGAGGGTGTGCATGTCTGCGTGTGAGCAACCACATAATCACTCCCTCACACACATACAAATGTCTGCACTCATCATGTTACTTCCCAGAGGAGAGTGAGGAAACAATGTCAGAACTTGCTTTCTGATATGTGACTAGTTAGAAAACCTAGCTGTGGAAGAGCAAGTCTCATTGAAAGACAATGGGAGCCCGAGATGAAAATATAGACCGCTGATTCCTATTTCTATATACTTTTTATTTTTTTAATAATGTGTACATCAGCATTTTTCTTATGTGAGCACCTGATAATTCTAATAAGCGAAACCTTTCTAAATTGATCCTGCCATTTGGTAATGCACCCATGTCACCCTTTGGGGGAATGGTTGACCAAACCCGAGTCCACTCCCATTGAATCCAACCTGACTCCAAGAAGTTTGTGTATGAGTTCCGAGACCATAAGTCTTCTAGGGCTTGAACTGCCAACCTGGTGGTTAGCTATGCAATGGCTAACCCACAGTGGCACTAGGGCGACGGTGAGCTTCTCTTCCTTTGAACTTTATCTGCAGAAATTCTTGAAGGCCTTGCTGAAGCTTTAGTCTTTCAGAAAAGACTGGCTTACTTCCGTGTTTTTCTGAAGGTATTGGAATTTTTCAGACGGAGCTTTTTTAAAATCCCAGGGATAGTTTGACTTTAGACCATGTGAAACTTCCTGAAGATTACCCATCAGCAGGGCAGAAAGCCTTCGCCCTTCTCTCTCCTGCAAACCAAAGCTTGGCTTTCTGAACCCACGAGTCACTCCATGGGAGAAAGAGGTGGCTGTCTCTCTCTGTAGTGATGGATTGCCTTGGAGACCATAGGGATTGACTCTTCTCTCTGCTCTAGGGTCACTATGAATCGGGATTGACCCAGTGGACATGGGTTTGGGGGTTTTGTTAGCTAGTTGGTTAGTTTGTTAGTTTGTTTTTTAAAATTGCTTTATAGGGGGCTCATACCACGCTCATCACAATCTGTACATGCATTCATTGCATGCAAAGTATATTTGCACATTTGTGGCCATCATCCTTCTCAAAACATTTCTTTCTTTCTATTTAAGCCTTTGGTATGAGCTCCTCCTTTTCCCACTCCCTCCCGCCTCCCTCCTCCCTCATGGACCCTTGATAATTTTTAAATTATTATTATTTTGTCATATTGTACACTGTCCAATGTCTCTCTTCCCCCACTTCCCTGTTGTCCGTACCCCAGGGAGGAGGTTATAGGTAGATCCTTTTAATCGGTTCTCCCTTTCTACTTCACCTTCCCTCCACCCTCTGGTATCTCCATTCCCACCGCTGGTCCTAACGGGGGGATCATCTGTCCTGGATTCCCCATGTTTCTAATTCCTATCTGTACCTGTACGTACTCTGGTCTACCCAGATTTATAAGGTAAAATTCAAGATCATGATAATCGGAGGGAGGAAGCACTTAGGAACTAGAGTTCCTAGGAAAGTTGCCTATTCCATCATTGCTACACTGTAGCCTGACTGGCTTATCTCCTCCCCATGACCCTTCTGTCAGGGGAAGTTTTTTTTCACCCATGCCAAGATCAAGATCTCTAGGCAAGTTCTTCTTCTTCTTCTTCTCCTTCTTCTTCTTTCAGAAGAATCGGTCTCCATTCCTTCAGAGCATGATGCATGCTACCCTCAGCAGAAGGGCCCACACTAAAAGCTGCCACTTTTGGACTTCCTGGTCCTTCTGTGTGATAAGACACAGCGGTCTGAGGTGGTGGTGGCAGAGACAGAGCACCTCTGTGGCACCCAGGTCTGGGGTCAGGTGGAGAGTTGTTCCAAAGTCGAGAGCCGGAAGAGCCAGTGTGAGCAGCAACAGAATGCCAGACCAAAGGTCAGGTGCAGGTGCATCGTCAGATAAGAAAGGCATGAAGTGGGAGAGTCAGCGTGAGGGCCCGTGCCATGGGTGTGTGAGAGTCCCACAACACAGTCTTCCAATATTCCAGGTCAGCTGTGTGCCAACTCCTGTCCATGTCCGAGCAAGGCCTACATGTTTAACCCCTTGTGGCATGGGAGCTGGCCCTGTGGCCATTGCTAGCCCACTCATGCCCCTCCTACAACAAACACTGCCACTCCATTGAGTGCAGTCGGCTAGGACTACTCCAGCATGCACCGGAGACTGAGCTGAACCATCACCTGAAACACTGTAACGCTTTTCTACACGCGATCCTAAGTCACAGCCACAGAACCTCCGTGTCTTCTCTACTTGAGTCGTGCTTCCTTCCTTTCTTTTTTTTTTTCGTGCTTCCTTTCTTTATTCACATTTATGACTTCGCTCTGCTAGATTCAACCTGCCACTCCAGGCCCCGGGAGCTCTGGCTTCAGATCTGTCTTCATAGCTCGTCTTTCCATGTCACCTGTCAATCTGATGAGCGCTTCATTATTGTTCAAATAGCAGAGGAAAAATATGTTGGCAGAAAGAAGGGGGGAGATTATTTAGCCAACGAAAATTATTGAGCCAGACCAAGGCATGCCTCTCTTTCCATGAAGGCACTAGTGAATTCTCCTCGGTTTGATGGCTCACCCCTTTGCAGTCTGCCCAAGCTGTGCTGGCTCTCAGAACAAGTCAGAGGGCTTTCCTGGGTGTTCTTGTCAGCAAACTTGTGAAATGCCACCTCCATGTTTTCCTGGCTTACGGGGATAGCATCTCACAAGAATGAAAAACACACATATACAAGATTTCGTCATGGGGCATCCGTTTCAGAGTCTAGTTGTCATCCCGATTGCTGTATAAAACCACTCAGCAGCAGCCCATGAGCCATCTGCTCTAGAAAATGAGCCCCAATCATTATCCAACTCATTGTTTGAACTTTGCTTCTCCCCG
>PVJH01048427.1:0-10784 GCA_004026705.1 Nesogale talazaci | reverse complement strand
CACCTTGCTCCTGGAGAGCTGCTGCTGGATTTGAACCACCAACCCTGTGGGCCGCAGTCCTGCACACAACCACTACGCCACCAGGGCTCAGCCCGGCATTCTTTATTGTAGTAAAACAATAGAGGTGATTTTCTGGCACAAGGAGATTACTGCACTATTACTGTGCTGTTAAGAATTACCTTGGGGGCTGAGCCCCGGTGGCATAGTAGTTGAGTGCAGGACTGCGGCCCACTGACTTAGCGGTTCAAATCCAGCAGCAGCAAGGCTGGGTAGCTCCCACGAACACCAGAGGGCAGTGATGCCCAAAAAACAAAAACAAAGAACCCCCCCCGACCCCCCCAAAAAAGAATTACCTCGTGTGTAGGAGATGCACACTCAAGAATTAGGGGTGAACATTGACAAAATGTGAAAAATGTAACCCATATCTTGGAACAGGTTGTGCAGAAATTGGTCAGTGGGAACTGAATTTGCTATGTAAGCTTCTATCTAAACTGCAATAAAATATTAATAATTATAATAAAATTAGGGGTGACATCACAAAGCCTACTACTTTCTAACTATCTAGCAAATGCTATTTTTTTTTTTAGGGCATCATTGCCCTCAGGTGGTGGGAGTGGGAGGCCCAGCCTTTGCTCCTGGGAGCCAGACTCCATCCCAGTGGGCCGCAGTCCCGCACACAACCACTACGCCACCGGGGCTCAGCCACAAATGCTATTTTAAAAATCAATTATTTACCTATCTTGTCACACCCCAATTATGACAACGTGCTATTCCTATGTCCCATCCAGATGAAGGGCAGGTGATAGTTGTGTTTCCTTCCCAGCAGGTCCATAGACAGGTAGTCTACAGAAGGTAGTCGCTGGGCTGTGATGGGTGCCATTCCACCAGCTCAGATGTCAGTAATTTCTGATGTTCTGTGGAGGGCCTTAATTGACTTCAGAATGCTATTATCAGTATCTTTATAAATCCAATCTTTGAACATCTGAGAATTTTGACTTCAGCTAATGACATGCTACAACACAGCATGTCATGCTCATTATTAAGGTTGCAACACACACACACACACACACCACTGCTGACAAGTCCATTTGGACTCAGGAAGGACAGAGAAGTGCTAAGGGGGGGCAGGGCCTAGACTGAGGGCTCTCAGTGCCCTTCACCTTAACTCAGATCCATCTGCTTGACCTAGATTTGTAAATCACCTGGAGCAGAAGGAGTTGGGTTTTTAAAGACAGCCTTTTCCTTACTCCATTAGGAATTTTTATTTGCATACTTTAAGCAGGATAAGGCCCCAGTTTGGATAGGGAAGGTTATGTTGGGGTGAAACTACTTTGTTAAAAATGAAGCTGGAGGCTGAGCCCTGGTGGTGTAAGTGGTTGAGTGCGGCACTGCGACCCGCGGGCTTGGGGGTTCAAATCCAGCGGCAGTTCTCAGGAGCAGCATTGGGTAATTCCCATGACCACCAGAGGGCAGTGTTGCCCCCCAAAATAAAATTAAAAAAATGAAGTTGGAAACATGGGAAATTTAGGATAGATGATTCATCAAGATTAGTAATAGGAGTGGTAATACCAGGAGGGTGGAGGGATGGAGGAATAGAAAGGGAGAACCAACTTCAGGGATCTACACGTAGCCCCCTCTCTGGGACACGGGCAACAGGGAAGTAAGTGTTGGGACACATTGGACAGTGCACAGTATGAAAATAATAAGAATTTGGGGTGAGCCCCGGTGGCGTAGTGGTTGTGCATGGAACTGCGACCCACTGGTTTAGAGGTTCACATCCAGCAGCAAGGCTGGGCCTCCTACTCCCACCACCAGAGGGCAGTGATGCCCCCAAAACAAAAAAAAAGAAAATAATAAGAATTTGTAAATTACTGAGGGTTCAAGGGGGAGGGGAGAGGAAGGGAAATATAGGGAGCTGGTACTGGGGGCCTGGAGGGAGAGAGGATGTTTTGAGAGTGATGATGGCAAGAAGTGTGTAAATGTGGCCTGCATACAATTGATGTTTGTGTGGATTGTGATGAGAGTTGTATGAGCTCCCAAGAAAATGATTCATTAAAAAAAATAATGATTCGGGCTGAGCCCCGGTGGCGTAGTGGTTGTGCGCGGGACTGCAGCCCACTGGGACGGAGGTTCAATTCCAGCAGTGGGGCTGGGCCTCCTACTCCCACCACCAGAGAGCAGTGATGCCCCCCCCAAAAAAATAATGATTCCAAAGCTTTTCTGTATTGCAAAGCTGTTGCCCCACAGGTCATCCCTAGGAAGCTATCTGACCGTCTTCCCTATTTTTTTCCTAAGAGCTCTGGTGGTGCAGTGGGTTAAACACTGGGTTGCTAACCACAAGGCCGGAGGTTTGAACCCACCAGCTGAGTCACAGGAGAATGACGAAGCGGTCTTCTGCTAGGAAGAACACCCAATGGGGCAATGCTGCCAGCTGATGGGCAGGACGAGACTGAAGCGGCCTTGACTTGACGGCAGCAGGTGGAGTCGCGTTTCTTCCAGAGAGATGAATCTCCCTGAAGTGTTTGCCTCTCCTTGAGGTGAAACTCACTGGCGTCGTCGTGTCAATGCAGACGCAGGGGGACCCCCTGTGGGTTTCTCAGTGTGTAAACGTTTATGGGAGTAGAGTCCAGTCCTTCTCCTTCAGAGCTGCTGGCGGTTTTGAACAGCCGGCGTGTGGGTCACAACCCAGCCCATAGCCACTTCACCACCAGGGCCCCCTAGTGATATGAAAATAAGCATCTTTCATGGCGTCAAAACACACCAGCACTTGAAAAACAAAACAAAGCAAACCCCGGTGGTTTTCTTGACCTGGTATTCTTAAGTGTCGCTCTTTAACCAGGGAAATCGCCAAAAGCACTTTTCAAGATGAAATGCCAGTCCCAGCTCTCCGTTTCTCTTACAGGAGTCAGAAACTACTGTCATTGGATAATTGCAAAGGGCTGGATTCTCCTGGCCACTCCAACAGCTCCGTCTCCTCCTAACTAACTCAATGCTACAAGGAGCGAGTCGCTGAGAGATTCCTTCAAGGAGAAACACAACAAGCAAGAAATGCGACCTGTCATCTGGGTACGTGGGTCAGAACCTGGGAAGCCATGGGTTGCTCAGTCTGGCTGGGCCCATGGGCAGTCGGGTCAGGAGTTCCACCTGATGGTCAAGACCCGGCTGACCTCATGCCAGCCAGCGCACACCTTGCGCCTGCGCTGCAACCCTCCCTCAGCAGGAGAACCTCGTGGCCCCGACGGAACTCGGTCTCCAGGTGGAGTGAGTGATTAATGCACTTAACTAGCATGGAAGACTCGGGAAAACACCGGTTTGATGAATCCACTCTCCACCTCTTAAGGGAGCCCTGGTGACATCGTAAATCATGCATTGGGATGCTAACCACAAGATCAGCAGTTTGAAAGCACCACAGGAGGAAAATGAGGTTTTCTAGCTTGCGTGAAAACGTACAGGCTTATTCTCAGAGAAAGCCATGCCCACACAGAAAAAAAAAATTTACAGTCTTGCTGAGCCCCGGTGGTGTCGTGGTTGTGTGCAGGACTGCGGCCCATAGGATTGGCGGTTCAAATCCAGCAGCAGCTCTCCAGGAGCAAGGCTGGGCTTCCTACTCCCACCAGGGCAGTGATGACCCCACAAAAAAATTTTACAGTCTACAGGGGATGTACAGTGATACGGACAGGAGCCAGAAACATGGGGAACTCAGGTCAGCAGATCCCTTCGGGACGAGTGGTGATATCAGGAGGGTGGAGGGAAGGTGGAATAGAAAGGGGGAACCAATTGCAGGGATCTACATATAACCTCCTCCCTGGGGTACGGACAACAGGATAGTGGGTGAAGGGACACATCAGACAGCGTATGAGAGGACAAAATAATGATAATTTGTAAATTATTAAGGGTTCATAGGGAGGGGAAGTGGGGAGGGAGGGAAAAAACGGGGAGCTAATGGGGGGGGGGCCTAAATAGAAGGAGGATGTTTTGAGAATGATGCTGGCAACACATGTGCAAGTGTAGACTGCATACAATGGAGGTGTGAATTGATCATGGTAAGAGTTGTATAAGCCCCCAATAAAATGATTTTTTAAAAACAATTTATAGTCTAAAAAAAAAGTTGAAGTCTGGGGAAGCTATAAGGGCAGTGGTACGGCCTCCTAGAGAGTGGCCGATCATGGGTCGGAATTGACTGATAGCGGTGAGTTGGTTTCTGCTGTGGGGTAGGGGTGGAGGCGGCACGGTGCCTTTCGAGTTGGAGGGTCACCATAAAGTCAGCAGTTCGCGGCCACCTGCTGTTCCTCAGGAGGAAGTAGAGGTTTTCTGCTCCCAGAAAGATTCACAGGTTCAGAATCCCCACATGATTCGACGGCAGTGGCTTAGCCTTCTGGAAGGCATCTGGTGAGGGGATAGCAGTCAGCTGAGGCGAGAACGCCCCCGCTGCCCTGTGAAGAGAGCCGTGGCGACGGGATGTGACAGTGGGTCTCAGAAATCCCACAGGATGGCCGTTGAGTCGGGGTCAACAGCAACAGCTGTGGTGGGATGTTCGTGTCCACCTTTTTCTTCACAGTTTCACAGAGGTCTGAAACACTGTACAAGGCCTATGTGTTTTGACATGTGTGTATCCATGCAGACATGGGTCCGATCACGATCACAACATCTCTGTCACCCAAGGAATCCCCCCTGGCCTTCTTTATAAGCCACGACACCCCCTACCCTCCCTCACCCGCTCCACCAAGCTGCTGGCCTGCTGTCTGTGTGCGCCGTGGAAGCTGCAGCCGGCACTCCTCTGTGTGGTCCTTCCCTGCAGGGCGTGATTCTGAGGCACCCACGCCACTCGGTGAGCACGTCACGGGGGAGTGCTCATGCACTGGCTGAGGGACTCCAGGGTGCTGGCAGTCTCGGGTCATTACAAATAACTGCTGCTAATTATGAGAGAGGGATAGCGTCCTTTTTGCCTCTGGAAAAGAGATGTCATCCACAAAACCTTCACACGATAGAAATAGTGAAGACTTAAAGGGCAAACCCCACACGAGGGGTTTTACGTATTACTTTCCTGCAGACTTGCAACCTCAGACATCACAGGGAGGGAGCCTCCTTCAGTGATGAGAATCAGACACACTCCCTGCCGGCAAGTCGATGCCGACTCAGTGATCTGATAGGACAGGGTAGACTGTCCCTGTGAGTGTCCAAGACCACAACTCTTTGGGGAGCAGAAAGTCCTGCTTTCCTCTGTCTCCTGAAGAGTGACAGGTAGTTTTGAACTGCCGACTTCTCAGATTGAGGCTGAACATGTAACCACTACACCACCAGGGCTCCCTGATGGAAAAAGCCACTGCTAGAAGCTTCTCATGGTTGTGAGATAATCCCTTGAGGCTGCTCCGGTGAGAAAATGGGCAGAGAGGGTTGGACACTTGCGTGACTAGCTCCCCTCTCCTTCCATGGAAAAGTAGGGAGCTCACTTTTTTGGGGGGGCATATTTTCATTTCCTTAAATCTTGTAAGAAGTCACTGAGATATTGATGCAGGCAATTTTTTAAATTGGAGGGATTTTTAAAGTGATAAATGCATATTATATTCTGTGAAATTTTTTCTGGAAGATAGAATAAAAATGCAAGTAGCTATCAGGTCAGCAGTCACTTTACCACCAGGAACAGGGACCACGAACACGTTCCTGTGGTGCTGATGCACCGTGACCCCCAAGGACAAGATGGAACGGTCTCTGTGGGTGTCTGAGAAGAGCTTTTTTTTAAAAAAAAAACAAACCATTTTATTTGGAGTCTCACAGCTCTCATAACAATCCAGAACATCAACTGTATGAAGCGTATTTGTACATATGTTGCTATCCTTATTTAAAAATATTGTCGTCCGTCTGACAGGAATCTGAGAACTCGAGGGCTTCCGTCGACATGGTTTATAGATGTGACAGGGAACAAGAGCATCACAGGCCCCATCACAAGGTTCTTAGAAGCCAGAGTTTATTAATATTTGAAAGAACAATGCTCAAGAGACTCAAACAACTGGTTCTGAGTTACAGATAGTGGGTTCAGTACACAATCACAGCGGGGGGACTGGAGTGGGTCCGATCAGCGTGAGGAGCTCTGTACTACACTGGGTGCCCACTCTCCTCCTCGTCTTGACCGCATCACCCCAGCAAGTTCTGGCTCCTCCTGCACTGGACTCTCACTCCATGGAAGCCAGCAGATGACACGCAGGGTGGTCATCGTTATTATTCCAGCCAAGGAAGCCACCACAGCATTGCTGGAGTCGTGCCCAATGATGAGGACTCCCAGAGCCACACTCACTAGCCCCAAGTCGGTGAGAACAAAGAATTCAGAGCGAGGCTCTCTTGAGGGCTCTTCCGACCTTCTGGGTGGAGTGGTTGCCTAGTTATGAACTTGGACCAGTTGGAAAATCGTGCCTTTTTTCTGTAGTTATTAAGAAACCAAATAAGAAAATATTACGGAGATGCCCATACAGTGATCAGAGACCTTCTTTCCTTGTGCTGAAGGGCTGGCTGTGAAAGGCACCTCCCGTGAGCCACCAGGCGGAGCTTGGTTCACCCTTAAGAGCCACCTGCAGGAGTCCCTGGGGGCACCTAGGGTTACCTTGCTCAGCTGCTCACCGAAAGGCTGGTGGTTTGAGCTTACCTAGGGAACCCTGGTGGCATAGTGTATTCCGCCTGGAATTTCAAGTCTCAAGGTGGGCAGTTTGAAATCACCAGCCGCTCATCAGAGGAAGATGGGGTTTCTACTCCCGTACACAGTTACATTTACTTAGTGCTCAACCATCTTTACAGTCCTCAAACAAACCCTTCCACTCTGGTCTCTGTTCATTCCAATCCAGGACAGATGTTTTACTTATCTTCTTAAAGGAAACCCGGGTAAAGGATCTGGGGGGCCGGTATTAGGAAAGGGTTGAGGCTAGTTTTGAGTACAAAGGATGCTGCGTTTGTAAAGTGATCGGAAGGTTTTGAAATGCAGTGGCAATACATTTAGGATTGATGTGCAAAACATTCACTTAAGTTAGATCTTACAACCTTTTCCAAGTTTTAGGTTGTTATCTCTTGGCTCCATTTTGTTAACTAATATTTTCCCAAACGTTCCGTTTTTCTTGGCTCTTCAAGCATGTTAAGATGACATTGGACAGTTTTATAAAGTTTGACATCGTTCCTTTTTTGTTTATTAAATATCACTCGCTTTTATTGTTTTTTCAGAGATCTGTAACTGTTTTTTTAAATAGTCTTCTGTTTTTGTCCATTAGCTAAAGGTCTGTTTTCTAATTTGTTGTTCTGATATCTCTTTTTATTTTATTTTTTGCATCACTGCCCTGGTGGGAGTACGCAGCCCAGCCTTGCTCCTGGAGAGCTGCTGCTGGATTTGAACCATCAACCCTGTGGGCTGAAGTCCCGCACACAACCACTGTGCCACCAGGGTCAGCCTGATATCTCTTTTAAAGCCCTTGGAAATGGGCATCATGCCTGGCAAAGTAGAGGCTCAGTAACAAAATAGACAGGGTGAACCCAGGGGCTGCGGCAATGGGCTCAAACATTAGCAGTGACCATGAGGACGGATGACCCAGGACTGGGCAGTGCGTCATTCTGCTGCACAGAGGTCCCTGAAAGTCGGAACGGACTCCACTGCACCTAGCAGCAACATTTCTTTAGGTTGAATGTATTTATTTCAGATTTTGTTTAAGAGAGTATGTCTACCTCATTCAAGAAACTGAAATCCTGGGCCATAAAAGGTGGGGGGAAGTATTTTAGAATGCAAAGCCCCATGCATTAAGTTAGGGCAGACATCAGCCTACGAGAATCCATTTGTAATCCCAAACACCTACAAACCAAGAAGAAAACTAGAGAAACATCCATAGGTCAAGAGTTAAGAACCAGAGACCTACTTCTGAAGAAATGTAACCTGTATATTAATGTACATACAAAGACACCCCACTGACCAAAAAATAACCAACCATCTTGTAAGACATGTACTTAAAAAAAATCATTTTATTCTTATCACAATCCATACATCCATCCACTGTATGTCAAGCACATTTGTACATCTGTTGCCCTCCTCATCCTCAAAACTTTTGCTTTTTTTTGGGGGGGGGCAGCATTACTGCCTTCTGGTTGTGGGAGTAGGAAGCTCAGTCTTTGCTCTTGTGGAGCCGCTCCTGGAATTGAACCTCCATCCCAGTGGGCCGCAGTCCTGTGCACAACCACTAGGCCACCAGGGCTCAGCCCACATTTGCCTTCTACTTAAGCCTTTTCCCCTCCCTCTCTGCTCGCCCCCTTCATGAACCCTTGATAACCTATAAGTTATTACTTCATCATATCTTACACTGTTCACTGTCTCCCCTCACCCACTTCTCCGTCATCTGAATCCCACGGAAGGGGCTATATGTAGATCCTTATAATCAGTTCCCCCTTCTGATCCTACCTTCCCTCCACTCTCCACCACTCTCACCACTGGTCCTGAAGGGATCATCTGTCCTGGATTCCCTGTTTCTGGTTCCCATCTGTACCAGTGTACATGCTCTGGTCTAGCCAGATCTGAAAGGTAGAATTGGGATCATGATAGTGGGGAGGAGGGAGCATTGAAGAACTAGAGGAAAGTTGTATGGTTCATCTCCTCCCTGAGACCGCTCTGTAAGGGGAAGTCTGTTACCTACAGATGGGCTTTGGATTCCCAACCTGTACTCCCACCTCATTTACAGTCATGCTTTTTTAGTTCTTTGATGCCTGATACCCGATCGATTCGACACCTCGTGATCACACAGTATCGACGGGGCTTTGGCTGGGTCTTGGAAATCTGAGTGGCTTAGATGGGTGCTGGTTTTGTCATGCTTTTTCTTAACACCCTGGTCCTGCTGAAGCCAGTGGTTCTCAACCTTCCCAGTGCTGCAACCCTTTCATACAACACCTCATGAAGTGGTGAACTCCAACCCTAAACTTATTTTCATTGCTACTTGATCACTGTCATTTGGTTACTGTTATGAATTGGGAGACCCCCCCCCCCCAAGGGGTCATGACCCACATGTTAAGAACGGCAGACTTAAGCAGTCTATGTTTTGCTGGCTATCTCCAGTTACATTTGGTCCCATTTCTAGCCTTCTTTTCTCTAGTCATAGATCAAGGTGGTTTAAAGCCAAGAGCATCCTTCCTCCCTAATCTCCGTCAGACCTTCACCCAGGAGTGAGGCTGGGTAGCAAGACATCGTCCTAGCCCCTGGCCCTTCTGCCCGACAGCTGTCTTCTGTTTCAAAGTTCAGGACTGAGGAGCCCTGGGGGCAGAGGGGTTCCAAGCTGGGCTGCTAAACCCAAGGCAAGAAGTTCAAAGCCACCTGCTGCTCTGTAGGAGAAAGGCAGGCCTTTTATTCGCTAATTTACAATCTTGGAAACCCCGGGGTGGGGGGGCAGTTCTACCCTACCCTACCCTATCGGACAGCTGACTTGAAATTGTCTCAGTGATTTTTTTTTCATGTGGATGACTTCGTAATTCAAAGCCAAGCCTATCTTCCCATAGAACTCATTAAAAAAAAATCGTTCTATTGGGGCTTCTTACAGCTCCTAACATTCTACACATTGGTTGTATCAAGTATATTTGTACATATGTTGCCATTATCACTTCCAAAACATTTTCTACTAAAGTCCTTGGTACAAAAGCTTTTTCCCCTTCCTCCTCTGATCAATTATATATTGTTATTTCGTATTTAACACTGTCCATTGTTTACTGTCACCCACCTGTTATTTGTCCCCAGGAAGGGGTGGAGGCAGCGCCAGCTATATATCTAATCTGGTGATGGGTTCCCCCTTTCCGGACTATCCCCCTCATCCTCATCTCGCTACTCCCACTACTGTTCCGGAAGGTTTATCTGTCGTGAATTCCATGTGCCTAGAGCCCTTACATGTACCAATGTGTGTTCTCCTGTCTAGCCAGGTTTATAAGGCAGCCCTGGGTCATGGTAGTGGGCGGGGGTGGGGGGCATTCAGAAACTAGAGCAATGACGTCAGTGCCACACTGCACCTGGGTTGAGTCATCTCTTCCTTAAAACCCTTCTGGGGGGGAATGTCCAATTTTCTACAGATAAGCCTTGGGGCTCCACTCCAACCCCCCTTGTTCACGAGAGTCGGTTATTTTGCACTTTTTGAGACCTGATACTGTCAACACCTCATCACACAGGCTGGGTGTTTTTTCCATGGAAGGTCATTTGCTTCCCTGCTAGATGGCCACTTAAAGACGGCACACTTTATCTTTTGACAACCTCTGCATTTTTTGGGGGGGCATCACTGCCTTCTGGTGGTCATGGGAGTTACCCAGAGCTGCTCCTGAGAGCTGCTGCTGGAGTTGAACCGCCAAGCCCACAGGCTGCAGTCCTGCACTCAACCACTTACGCCACCGGGGCTCAGCCCCACTTTATCTTTTGATAGTCAGGCACCATCCGCTGTCTTCACATTTGCTGTGCCCACTTTGTCTTCAACAATCTTGTTGGAAAGGTTATCAGAGTACCAGGTTATTAGAACACTGTCCTCATGTTAAGGGAGCCCATCACGCGCACTTTCCGTTCACTTCAGCAATGTGACACCTTAAATTCTGTACATGCTGCTCTGAAATCCCACGCAGAATGTAAATAGCACATATCATACATGCACGATCTGAACCATTTCGCCGATTTACAAAAGACGGGGGGAGGGGTGTCTTATGGTTTGGTGTGATGCCCCAGAATATTTATGACCCCATGTACCTGCTTACTGTCAGCATGCTGTGGATTGCTGGGTTTGGGGTTAATTCTGCCTCCTGGC
>PVJH01048426.1:0-10806 GCA_004026705.1 Nesogale talazaci | reverse complement strand
GTATTCTTTGAGTTTTCCCTTGTCTGTGAAGACTCTTACTTCTTCATCTATCTTGATAGATAATTTGGCTTGAGAGTATTCTGGGGTTTGTTCTATTCTCTTTCAATTTTTGGAATATGTCACTCCATTCTCTCCTGTTCTTCTCCTCTTCTGAGTATATTCTTATTTGGGAAACTTTACATGTGATTGCTTCTTTTTCTCGAGCTGCTCTTATGATTTTCTCCTTCTCCTGAAAGTTGGATAGTTTAACTTTCATGTGTCTTGGTGACTTCTTCTTGAGCTTCTATCTAGCTGGTATTTTTTCAACCTGCTGAATGGTTTCCTCTTTTTCACTAATTAAGCTGGGGAAGTCTTCATCCAAGAATTCTCTTAGTATTTGTACAGATGACTTCTTGGTTGTGTCTTTCTCCTGTAATCCAATTATTCTGATGCTGTTCCTTTTCTTAGTGTCAGACACTGCTTTTAGCTTTTCTTCAGTTTTTCTGATGATCTTATTAGAATTTTGTTCACATTTCTTAAAGCCTGTTTTGCTGTCCTCTAGGTCCCTGGTGTGGTTCTCTGCCTCCTCCAGTTGGTTGGTCATGTCTGTGAGTTTGCTATTTGTTTCTGTTTTCATGGCCCTAAGTTCTTGTATTTCCCTTTGATGTATGGTCTTTAAATCCTGTATCATTTCATTCTTTTCCTGTATTCTTTCCCTCATGTTCTGTATGACTCCAGGCAGCATTCTGAAGTTTCCTTTCTGTGACAGATAAATATCTGCTCCTTCTGAGCATGTCGTTAGGTTCAGAATATCTTTTGACATTGCCTTTTATTTGTCTTGTCTTGTTTTGTTGTTTGTTGTTGTTGTTGAAGAAGTCATTGGGGTTGTTTGCTGTTTGTGTTGTGTTGTTTTACAAGAGTCAGGTGTCATTTTCCAGAGTCAAAGAGTACTGGATGCTTTTTGGGTATTCTTCTTTGAGCTGGCTGAAGCTAATTCCACTATGGACTTGGTCTACCATTATCCTTCTGTGATGTCACTCTTTTCCTAGCTTTGATGATGGGGCCCATCAAAGGGTACTGCAGAGGGTGTAGATGTTCCTCCTGCTGCAATGGGAGTGCCACAGAAGGTAGGTGAGTGTGCACGCCTTTGTGCAGAGCACCTTGACTGGTGGGCAGAATTGCCCTAGTAAGGTAAATTGTTGTGGAGGTTGGGCAGCAGAGTGAAACATTGGCAAATGTTGGCCAAGCTGCCTTCAGTTGTGTGAGGCATTGCAGCAGACACAAGGGAGTTTTCTCAATCAGGTGGGACCACAGAGGACTGATTCCCTCAGGTAGGTGCTCCCCTGACCACTCAGGCAGAATTTCTCCTGAAAGAAACTGGATCCGATTTCCCCAGCCATGTGTTAAGCACTTAAAAGGGTGGGTGGTCTTTATTTCCCCTGGAAGAAGGTGGTCAGGATTTCCCTGGGTGAAGGTGGGTGGGCTTACCCCAGCCTTGGGTTATACTGCAGAGGATGGAGCTCTCCCAGCTTGGCGGAATGCAGGAATAAATGCCCTTGGCTCAGAGGAGTGGCCTGGAAGTCAGTGGAGGTGTGTGCAATAAAAGGAAAGAGAAAAAGAAAAGTGTGTTTGTCTGGGTAGACTAGAGAAACAAATTCATAAGTATGCATGCATATACATGTGTGTATATGTGTGTGTATGAGAGTGTTATATAAAGGGTAATTTTACATTAGGAAACATCCCAGCCCAGTACAGATCAAGTCGATAAGTCTGATATTAGCCCATATGTCAGACAGCAATCTAAAAAGTCCTTCAGACTCATGAAACACATGCAATGATGCCAAATGCAAGATAACAAGCCAGTGGGTAGAAAGGTTTTGGATCCAGTGGTGTTGTAAGCATCTCAGTGCTGGCAGGAGTCTCCATGTGGATTTTCTAGGTCCAGGTTTCTTGTTGCATCAGGGTTTATCTATATGACTTCTCCTCAGGGATGTCTCACAGGGGGCCAGCCTTGTCTGTCGGGTCTCTCAGGCGGTGAGTGTTGTCAGTAGAAAGTCTCTAAGGAAGTGAGAGTGTATCTCCTGCTTTCAAGAAGAAAGTATCAGATTTCTCAGAATTCTCAGGAGAAGACCATGCCCACACAGAGGTCTCATGGGCTATCTCCAGATTGACAGGCTAGCCTCCACCCCGGTACTCTTTATCTTCAAATTGACAACAGATTGGTGACTGCCACAAAAAGCAAAGAAAAAAAAAACCTAAATTTAGCCCACTGAGTCTGTGGGGATAACTCGAGAAGAGAGGGAAAACTAAAGTAACAGTATAGCTGAGCCCTCATCCTTGACCTTGGGGCTGGAGGGGTTTAAAACCTGCCCTGAGGTGGCAGCAAGCTATAGCTGTGTTTAAAGTCCTAGGGATGGTTCCAAATTATCCAGGATCTGGCTGAGACAGTGGCTGGACTAAGGTCTCCTTTGTGATATGCCACAAGTCCCCAGCTCTTCAAAACATAATGGATCTGTGCCTACTTATTTTTATGATGCTCCTCCTGCAACCCAGTAGTGTGGGGTTTCCCTCTCAGTAACTCTCCTGCACTGATTTCTGTGGAACCCCTCCAGTATATGTTACTCAGTTATTATCTTGCCAGAAATCCAAGAAATGTTTTCAATAAAACCCATTGATCCTTTCTAGAGCCTAAATCTGTATTCTCTTTATAGCATACTTTAATCTGTTTCCCAAACAAGTACTACTGTAGTCAATATTCACAGATCTGCCTTTGATTTAAAAAAAAAACAACCTTTATTTTCAGTTAGGCAAAAGTTTCTCTTTTTATTTAGTTTTGGGTTTTTTTTTGGAAGGGGGGGCGCATCACTGCCCTCTGGTGGGAGCAGGAGGCCCAGACTTGCTCCTGGAGAGCTGCTGCTAGATTTGAACCACCAACCAGTGGGCTGCAGTACCGCACTCAACTACTATACCACCCGGGCTCAGCCAAGGCAAAGGTCTGCAGTGCACATCAACAGTCTTAAATTCAGCAATCCATGTATATTTTGTTTCCACTCATCCATTGAGCTCTCTTAATTATACAATTGCTGTAAATTGTTTTCTCGCTGTGTTTCCTATTTCTGTTCTAACCTTTTCTAACCTTTTCAATTGTCTGAGTGCAAGTGCTACTCTTTTGATCTTAAGTTATTGATTACTTCAGAATGTGTTCTGCTCCAGACTCCAAGGACCATAATCTTAATGTCTTACCTATGTACATCCAACAAACAAGCAGGGCCACTTTATCCTTTAAGAAATTTTTACACATTTTTCTCCAAATCTACCTATGACTGTCAAATGTGACCCCTTTCAGTTGATAGTGGTAGTCAGGGAGCTCGAGTTCTTCTGGGTTCTGGGTTGTGTGCATGGCCATGAGCTCATTGATTACTTCTATATACCTGCTGATGGTTATAGCTCTTCTTTCTTCTAGAGGGAAAGGATGAGTGCTTGCACCTTTGGTGATTGCTCATAGACTTATGATATCCTCTGTCAGATGTATATATACTCAGCTATATGCGCTCACTCTCCTTCCCAAGTAGAAATGAATAAGAAAGACGTAAAGAAGCTTTGCTGTTGTTAGGTGCTACTGAGTCAGTTCTGAATTATAGTACAACAGAATAAAATAGTGCTTGGTCCTACATGATCCTCACCAGTGTTTTTGTGTATGAGCCCATTGTTGCATCTACTATATCAATTCACCTGGTCAAGGGCCACTTTTATTTTATTCTCTTTCATTTCCCCTCAACTTTACCAAGAATGATGTTCTTCCATGGGGAGTGGTCTCTCCTGATAATATAGCCAAAATATTTGAGACAAAGTCTCATCATACATGCCTCTAAGAAGAATTCTGGGTGTACAGCTCTGTTTCTTCCTTTGGTAGTCTTTGTTACTTTTAATATTCTTTGCCAACACCACAAGTCAAATAAACCTATTTTCCTACCACCTTTCTTTTTCAGTGTTTAACTTCCACATACATATGAGTTGATTGAAAGTACCATAACTTGGGTCCTGGGTACCTTATTCCTCAAAGTGACATCTTTGCTTTTGAACACCTTGAAAATGTCTTCTGCAGCAAAATTATCTCTTCATAGCTGCTTACCTTCATTGTGGATCTAAGCAAACTGGAATCTTCATCATTTCAAACTTTTCTCCACTTATCATGATATCACCTATTGGTTCAGTAGGTGAAGATAATTCATTTCTTCGCATTGAGTGGTTATGCATGCTGAAAGCTGCATTCCTGTTGACTCTCAGCAAGCGGGTTTACTTCATCTCCTTTGTCATGTAATCCAGCTCTTCTGATGACTTTATCTGCATATAGACTGACTAAGTATGGTGGTAGGATACAACCCCAATACACACCTTCCTTCAGTTTAAACTACACAGCTTTCACTTGTTATACTTGGACAACTGTCTCTTGATCCATGCACAGGTTCTACATGAATACAACTAATGGTTCTGGAATTCCCATGCGCTTCTCCAAACTTTCTAATATTTGTCCTTCCCAAATGTTAACTGTCAGTCTTTAGCTTACCTGGCTAGCATCCCTGAAGAATTAATGATGCCTGATATCTACTCAGAATGTAAAACACAAAAAGTCTACCCTCAGAAAATACAGAAGTCTTTTTGAAGCACTAGGTTCCTGGGCATAAAAGATCATTTCTGGTAATGTGGTCATGTAGTCTACCTCTTTACAAGGGAAGAAATGTTTAAGAGAGATGCCATACACACAGTATTTGCAGTTTCATTATCCTCAGAGGCTCAATTATTCAAAGGTTATCATTAACCCAAAAACATGTCATTCTGATATCTAAGCAATCAATAGGATTAGTTCCCCAAACGTCCCAGACCAACTGAGTTTCTTTAGGTATTCTCCTCTTTCTGCACACCTGGATGTCACATAGGCTGCAAATATGGACCTACAATTATCTTCCTGGTCAGAGCGTGTCTTTTCCTTTTAGATAAATAATAATACTCTATCAATGGCTTCTGGAACTGCAAGTTCAACATTATATAAAAATCCAATTCAAATGCTTGGATATGTATTTATTCATTTATTTTGTGATGAACTTATTTGTCACTAAGATCTCTAACTTCATTTCAATTTTACATTCCCTTCTCTATCACGTGGGTCGCTATTTAGATGTGAGCATTAAAGTTTTAAAAGTGTACTATATATAATTATACAGCCTATCTTAAGAAATGAAATCAGCAATATCTTATTAAACCCTCCATATATGTGGTTCTTTTCTTCCTCCTCCCTCTCTGTCTTCCCATCCCTCATAGTCATCTTCTTATTTATCAGAGTCCATTTGTGTAAGTTTCTTTAGCGTTCTTGAAGGCACATCTTCAACAAATTTTGTAATATTCCTTGTATAAATTTTTGTTTCTTTGATAAATTTTATTTCTAAATATTTTGCCTTTTGTATATCGATTGCAACTGGTATTAGTCCTGGGTGGAAAACGTAATGACTGGCATTGTTGAGACTCAGTGAAGGAGAAGATATCTCTTAAGATAGGTTGACATAGTGGCTTCAACAAGGGGGTTATAGATAGCATCAATTGTGAAGATATTTCAGGACAATATTGCTTCCTTCAAATTTACATCTGGTTATTATGAAAAGAACTACCTCGAGGGCACCTAGCAACAAAAAAACCTCAACATTTTTTATGGAATCAGATCAATTGGCCTTTTCTTTTTCTTCTTTCTCCTCTTTCTCTACTTCTTCTTCATCATCTTCTTCTCCTTCAACTGTGCTACAAAGTGACTTGAACCACCAATTGTTTGGGTAGCAATAATGAGCAAGTTGTTGATATGACATAAGTTTTCAAAAATACTGATAAGTTAAAATAGTAAGTGTTGGCAAAGTTAAAGGTAATTTGGGGATCTTATACAGTGCTTGTGAGAATGTAAAATGATATAACAGCTTCCGAAAATGATTTGACAAATTGTCATGTGAGAAAATAAGGTTACAATATTACAGTGATTTCATGCCTATGTTTACAAGTTAGAGCTGTCACAATATATGTCAACACAGGATATTACATGGACAAATTTTTTTTAAAACATTAACAGTCTTTACATTGTAGTCAACAGATGGAGTAATAATCAAGATGTGTTATAACAAAATGCTGGTGAGTTATTCCACTAAAAAAAGGAATGAAGTACAGACAGAAATGTGATAGAACATAGATGGACCTTGAACACATCATGTAAGTGAAAGAAGCCAGACACAAAAGTCTGTGTCACAAAGTTTTATTAAAACAGCAACTCAATTGGGGAAATTTTTCAGACCGTGAATACATGGCAGTCAGGGATGTGGACAGAAAGTTAGGAAATGATTATAATTATGGAGTTTCCTTTTGAAGTATAATATTTTTCTGAATTCAGATTGTGGTGGTGGTTGTATGACCCTGAGAATGTAATTAATGCTAGCTATAATTTCCAAATTGTTTGTGATGGTTAGCATATATATATATATATATATATATATATATATTCCCAGTGTACAGAATAATAAATGATTCCACTTTCTAAAGTTTTTAAAATCCAATCTTGGGGGTAAATTGTAGCAAGATACATAGAAATGTGACAATAGTCACTGCCATCAAGTCGTTTCTGGTCCATAGGGCCCTTTAGAGCGGGGTGAATTTCCAGTACTGCAACTTGTTATGTAAATGAAAAAGCTCATCTTCCCCCAGGGGCTAGGTTGGTGCTTTTGAACTGTTAACCTTGATGTTAGCAGAATAGCACACAACCATTGCACTCTCAGGACTTCGGGGTGAAAAGAAAATGAATGCAGTTACATTTTATGAAAATATCAGTATGTTCACAAATTCTTGTAGCTGTATGCATCGATGAATAAAAGAGCACTAAAGAAATAATCAAAATAAAATTCGGGCTAACAGTGATGTGAGAAGTGTGATGAGATTGAGAGGCAGTTCACTTGAATGCTATGTTGATGGCAATGCTTCACTTCTTAAATTAGCTATGAATTTATATTTTGTCATTATATTATATTCTTAAAGAAATACATGCAAATTTGCACATCAACTTGCATATAAAGTTTTAATTCATAGAACTAAAGAAAGCTATTTTATATTCTACAGTCTATGTAAGTTTTTCCCATCTTCCCATAGGAAAGTCATCTCTCTCAGATATGAGTACATCAGGATCTCAAAAGAAACTTATTAGAAATGATGATCTCATGAAAGCTCATCTGGTGGCACTGTCAGGTAAGCACAGGACTGCTAACTGCGGGCATTTCCTGTCTTCAAACCCATCATCATTTCAGTGGGAGAAAGATGAGATTTTCTGCTCCCATAAATATTTACAGATTTCAAAAACACTAGCAGACTTTAGATTACCTGGCTAACATCTCTGAAGAATGAAGGCTGTCATCTACTTAGGAGATAGAAAGCAGAAGGTCAACCTTCAAGAATGGCAGTGGGTCTGTTTGAAGCACTAAACTTCTGTGCACACAATATCATCTCTTGTAATAGAGTCCCATATTCTACCTACTTACAGAAGATGAACTCATTAAGTGAGCTGTCTTTGACACATTGTTTGCAGAAGTATCCCTTGTGGTTCAATTCCCAAAGCTCCACACTAACTCAGCATGTATTTTCACTCTGACCCCTGGATAGTAAATACTGTTAATTCCCTAACCCTGCCAGGCCAATTAGGTTATTTGACACTCTCACCTCTGTGATTCATATGGGTTAAACATGGATTATTTCCCTGATGGAATACTGTTTGTTTTTCATTTTAGGTAATGAAGCAATTCTCTCTCTCGAGTTTCAGCAAATGAAAATTCAATATTAGGTGTCAACTGATTTCATTGGGCCTAGTATGGCTATTCAGAGGGGTGAGGGGGCATTTGGGAATGAGGAGACTTTTGTGATAACTTCCCTTAGCCTTTAGGTCAATTAAAGAAATGGTGTGACATGAGCTTGACTATTTCACAAGTTCATTTCAATTCATCAAAACAAAACAAAACAAATTGATCAATATCAAGACCAATCACCATCATAGAAACCTTATATAGGTTCTCAACCTTCCTAATGCCATGACCGTTAAATACAGTTCCTCATCTTGTGGTGGCTCCAACCATAACATTACTTAATTTTTATAAAAAATCATTCTATTGGGGCCTCATACAACTCCCATCACGATCACATATACATCAGTTGTATACAGGCCACATTTGCACACTTGTTGCCATAATCCCTCTCAAAACATCCTCTCTGCACTTAGGCCCCCAGTATCAGCTCCCCCCATTCTACCTCTCTCCCCTCTCACCCTTCCCCATGAACCATTAATAATTTGCAATTTTTATTACTTTTTATATCATGCACTGTCCAATGTGTCCCTTTAGTCACTTCCCTGTTATCCGTACACCAGAGAGAAGGCTACATGTAGATCCCTGACATAGGGTCCATCTTTGCATCCCACCATCTCTCCACCCTCCCAGTATCACCACTCCCACTAGCCTTGAGGGGTCATCTGTCTTAAATTCCCCATGTTTCCAACTCCTGTTTACATGCCCTGATTTGTCTGGTAGAATTGGGATCATGATAGTGGTGGTGGGGGAAGCATTTAAGAACCAGGGGAAAGTTGCATATTTCTTTGTTACTACACTGTACCTTGACTGGCTCATCTTCCCACTGCAACTGCTCTGTGAGAGGATGTCACTTCACTTATTGATGAGTTTTGGGTCCCATTCTGCTACCCCCCCCTCATTTATAATGAAATAATTTTTAATTCTTAGATGCCTGATACTGGATTCCTTTCACACCTTGTGGTCACACAGGCTGGTGTGCTTCTTCAATATGGGCTTCGTCGCTTCTGAGCTAGATTGCCGCTTGTTTACTTTCAACCCTTTAAGACCCCAGATGCTATATCGTTTGAAAACCAGGCACCATCAGCTTTCTTCACCACATTTGCTTATGCACACATTTGTTTTCAATGATCGTGTCGGGATGGTGCACATCATGGCATGCTAATTTAATAGAACAAAATGTCCCTGCACTGAGGAAGTACTTGAGTGGGCATCCAATGCCCATATGCTATCTTAATACTAACCTTATAAGTATATGCACATTGAAAATCAGTAACAAGGTGGTTGTGTGAGGTCCGATAGGGATTGATCAAGAGTAATGCAGCAGAGAGAAAATACTGAAACCCAAGTGGAGGTTGAACATGATACTGGGACAAGAGGAAGTATAAGGAAACAAAGGAAAGAATTTGGGAGTAAAGGGCATTTATATAGGTTTAAATGCATACATATATATACACACACACACACACACACACATACAATGGGGGAGTAGATCCATGTTCATAACATTACTTTCATTGCTGCTTCATAACTGCAATTTGCTATTGTTATGAATCAGGGAACCCCTTCTTAAGGGTCATTTGACTCCCCAAAATGGTTGAGACCTACAGCTTGAGAAGCACTGCTTTGTAAGATTTCTGGGGTTTCAGAAGCGTTTAGCTTTCTCCTGCAGTATTGCTGGTAAGCTTGACCTGTGAAGAGCACCAAGAGGGCTCTTTTAAGGACTTTATAATTCTGAGGTAGAGAGTCATTTCCAACTCAAGCAGCCTTGAAGGCGAGGGTAAAATTATCCTCTTGAGTTCCTCTGGATTTAAATCTTCACTGTGGCATGACCTCACTCTTCTCTGATGGAGCAACAAGTGGGCTCAAACCACTGAACTTAAGGTTAGCACCTCAATTTGTACACCGCCTTACCATCAGAGCTCCTTAAAGTTCATAGAGTAACCATTTTACCAACATCAGGAATTCTAATTTAACGAGGAACAAATGAATATTTTAATTGGTAATGAGAAAGTTTATGAATGTGTTCTATCTCACACAACACTCTTACTTTCACATCTAGAGTTTCTGATTAATTGCAATGTCCTCATAGACCCTAGAGACAAAATTCATGATTAAAGTATATATTAAAGAAGTTACTGAAAAATGATACAGTTGTTCATTTGGGACATGTTACAAAGACCTTTTGTGGCTGTTATTAAATGTCCCTCACCAATTGTCTGTCAGTTTGTCATCCTGTGGTGGCTTGTGCCTTGTTGTGGTGTCGGAAGCTAGGACACTATCATTTCAAATGCCAGTAAGTCTCCCAAAATGAACACATTTCAGCAGAGCTTCCAGGCTAAGAAAACAAAGATTTATGTCCCCAACTCTGGAGGAAGAAGCCACTGAAAAACGGATGCCGAGCTTTGAAGCATACCAGATACTGAAAGTCTAAAGAAAGCCAAAATACTCTGACTGGACAATGGTGAGACTGCAATCGAGGAGATTGAACAAGTTTTAGATGAGCCCAGTCCTTGGTGAAGGACAATAAGATTGGAAGTATTCAGTGTTAGTGAAGAAGAACACAATCCATGTCTTCAACGATGGGCTCAGGGAGCTTATGGCATCAATTGTGCAGACAGTGCAGGACCAAACCTTGTTCGGTCTCATGTAATAGGGTAGTCATGATCCAATCTGACTCAGTGACACCTAACAATGAAAAATGCAACATTTTAATATGGAATCAGATGGATGGGCCTTTTTACATTGCATCACAGGGTGAAGTGAACCAAGAAATTTAAGTTAGAAGTAGTGCATAAATTGTGTACATGACCTATGGACTTTGCAAAAAAATAATAAGACCAAATATTAAGTGTTGGTTGGCTGACAATAATTTCGGGGAAATTATACAATGCCGGATAAGATATAAAAGGATGCAGCACATTAGAAAATAATTTGGCTATTTATCAAATGA
>PVJH01048425.1:0-10796 GCA_004026705.1 Nesogale talazaci | reverse complement strand
ATCACTGCCCTCTGGTGGTTATGAGAGCTATCCAACACTGCTCCTGAGAGCCGCCGCTGGATTTGAACCGCCAAGCCCGCAGACCGCAGTCCCATACTCAACCACTTACACCACCGGGGCTCAGCCCACTTGAGTATTTTTCAAAAGTGATAGAGCTGTATTTCTTTATTTGTTGATGATAAAGTACTATCCTTTGAAATTAATAAAGCAGACTTAACATAGTTAAGTTAACATAAGTTAACATAGCACTTATATTTTTCCTTCACCTTTCTCCAAAGGGCCACATGACTTTTTAAGGTTTCTTTGTTTGTCTAAACATATTAATTTTTCTAATTTATGTAGATAGTCTCTAAATCATGACTCTTGAATGCCTTTGGAACCCAGAACTTGTCTGTATCCTCAGATAAAATATGGTGCAATACAAAGCACAGGGCTAGGGACCAGACTTACCTGGGATGGTATTTTACCTTTCTATCACCTAAGTGACTTTTTTTTTTTTTTGGGGGGGGGGGCATCACTGCCCTCAGGTGGTGGGAGTAGGAGGCCCAGCCTTTGCTCCGTGGAGCTGGAATTGAACCTCCATCCCAGTAGGCCGCAGTCCCGCGCACAACCACTACGCCACCAGGGCTCAGCCCCTATGTGGCTTTTAAGAAGATATCAACCCCTTTATTGTTCAAATTTGTAAAGTAGGACTATTATCCTTACAGGATTATTATAAGGATTAAATAAATCATTACATATAAAGTTCTTTGAACACTGCTTGGCACATAGTAAGAGCTCTCATCATCATTATTATTAGATAGCTGTCGAAAATCTATTTTCATGAGGTAGGAGAAAAGAAAATCTAGTAGAATTTGATTCGGCAACATTGCTAGACACGTTGTCAATGTTACTGAGTGAGATCCATCTCAGGAACCATGTGTACAAAGAAGGAAGCACTGCCTGGTCCTGCACCAACCTCAAATTGTTATGGTGCCTGAGCACTTAGTTGCAGCCACTGTGTCACTCTGTGTTGGTGACGGCCTTTTGTTTGTTTGCTTTGCTGACTCAGTATTACCAAGCATGAAGAAGGACACTTATTCAGGGACTGGATGATCCTCTACCATGTCCAAAATACTTGATACAAAATCTCACCATTAGATTCTGATTTATTTGTTCTTCTGACACATTTGATATCTTTTTCAATATCATAATTCAAAGGCATCAATTCTTATTTGGTGTTCCTGATTCTTTATTCAGCTTTTGCGTGCATATGAGGGCATTGAAAGGACTAGAACTTGGGTGAGGCACACCATTGACCTCAAGGTGAGATCATTTGGAGCAGGTCTTTTGCAGCAGTTTAGCTGAATGAATATATGCCAATTGATTGTTTCATTTTAATAGTTTTATTGACATATAATTCATAGGCCATACAATTCAGCTTTGAAATTCAAATTTAAAAGAGTTGTATAATCATCACCACTATCAGTTTTAGGAGATTTTCTTCATTTTATTATTAACCCCCCATCTCCCCCAACCTGCCCTGCCATAACCTTACGAAAATAATGTATTTACTCTCTACAGGCTTAACTATCCTGGGTTTCATCTATAGAAACACATGCACAAAGTCAACAATAATAATAGAATAAAGCAAAATAAAACTAAAGCAAATTTAAGATGAGACAAAAGGGATAACAAATAATAGGATGTTAAATTTTAAGTCTGCATTAAGTGTAATTAAGTCTGTTATAATCCACTCTCTAGTGCACTCTGTCTAATGTCCAGACTATTCACATCCCTAGTCAGTGGCCAAACGAGACACACCAGATGTCTAATCCACATGAGGACCTTGCAAAAGGAATCTGGGCTTTCACTATCATCAATAGCCTTCTGCAAACTGGGTGCTCAGATCTTACACTTTTAATACTTAATTCTCTCATCCAGTCTTGAATTTTATCTTTACACTCCTTGCATCACACAGGCTGGTGTGCTTCTACGTAGACAAAGCTGAGACCTCATTTAGATGACTGGTTGGGTTTTTTTGTTTGTTTTTTGGCATCACTGCAACTGGTTGTTTTAATGTTTTAAGACAAGCTTTTAAGACCTCAAACACTATTCTTTCTGATAGCCGGGCACCATATGTTTTCTTCACCAAATTTTGCTATAATATCCATATCCTTAGTGATCTCTTCATGAGGACAAGCATTGAATTGGATGCCATTATGTGAATTAATTGTACTTAAATTAGGGAATAAAATTAAGTGTGAGTTCAAAATCCACACATACATTTCTTTTGGGGAGGAGCATCACTGCCCTCTGGTGGTGGGCATAGGAAGCCCAGCCTTTGCTCCTATGGAGCCGCTGCTGGAATTGAACCTCCATCCCAGTGGGCCGCAGTCCCGCGCACAACCACTACGCCATCAGGGCTCAGCCCCACACATACATTTCTAAGGTTTATATATGTCTCTGGTCCACTTTATCATGTGGGGATTTATAAATAATCTCCGTGGAGCATATGATAATTCTATTAATAGTAACATTAATTTTGCCATTAGCATAGAATTTTAAATACTGATGAGAAAAAGAAAGTATACATGTATACTTTAGACCTAAATATATGGGTTGTTGTACAGATTAAAAACTTAAGTGACTAGATATTATTTAGGCAAACAATGTGGACTGGATTAAGGGCAAAGTTTTTAATAAAACGTATTCATTAAGACAGAACTATGCTTGCTAGACTAAAACATGTCATATAAAAACATAAGTATGAAAATAGCAAATATATGGTAGTCTTAAACTGCTGATTATTGAGCATCCTCAAAGCAGGAGATTTGAACAAACTTCCAAACGCATAGCCTTGGGATAGCAATCATTTGCTGCTTTCTACCCTAGGGCATTTTAGGCTTAAGGCCAAGGGACTTTCATTTGTTACAGGTGTGTAAGGTCAAGTTCAATTTGCTTAGTGGGATTTCCAAATTGAATCCTGCTGGAGTGGCCCATGAAGGATTTGTGCACCTCAAGGGGACATCCTAAAGTCAAGTTTCAGTTGTCTATAGTACTTGGCGTGTGTCACACCCAGGGCTAAATAGACATTCAATCAACAGTGACTGATTAGGAACATAATGCAGACTCTAGTATCATATATATATATATATATAAAACGTCTATATAAGTAATGTTAATTGTTTTTCCCAAGGGCATATCCAATTCATGTTTTGATTGCTGCTTCCATGGGCATTGGTTTTGGGCTTAATACTGAAGTGAAATCTTTGACAACTTCAATCTTTTTTTCCCATTTATCATGATGTTACCTAATGGTCTAGTGGTAAGGATTTAAAAAAAATTTTTTATGTTGAGGTGTGATATTTACCAAAGATCAATAAAGTTCTATAATATACATAATTTATATAATATTATATAATTTATACAGAATTATGTACAGAAATTATAATTTTCAGTATGCAGAAATTATAATTTTCAATAAGTTGTATGATCAACAAAATTTATAAGATCTGAAAATCTAACAAAAATTTATAAATCCTTCATTATGAAATATAACAGTTTTAAAAAATAAAGAGACCTAAACCTATGAAATGCCATAATTTTAAACAGGCAGGCTCAGTATTTAGAAAATGCCATTTCTTCACAGGTTAATCTGCAAACTCAATGCCTTTCCAGTAGAATTCACATTGAAATAGTTTATGAAACCTGACAGGTAGACTCTAAAACTTATGTGAAAGATTAGTCAACATAATTTAAAAAACCAGAATAGCAGGTGCTTGTCCTATAGGCAAATCAAAGTACTACACTAAGTACCATCAAATTAGTTCCTAAAAAAACCCCAAATATTCAGTCATGTAGTTTGTTCTTCTTCATAACAACCCTGTAAGGCAAAATAAAACTGCCTGATATTTTCCTAGGCCATAAATCTTTAAGGAAACAGACATTAAATTTTTCCATTAAATTTGAACGGCAAACATTTGGATTCACTGCTTAGCACTTAGATCCTGTGCCCCCAGGGTTACTTGTATCAGATAGAGTAGTGATAAATAAAACTTTGTGACTGCGGTGAAAGGAAATATAAATAGACGAATGGAATCTCCTGAGTATCTGTGGATTGACTTAAAAATATTTGGAGGGAAAATACTACGGGGACTTTATAGAACACACAAAAAAGATGATCAATTTAAAAATGATTTTAAGAATATTGGGCTATCAATATGGGAGAGGGAAAAGACTTAGATTTTTGATTCACTGTAAACAATATGAATGCCAGATAAGATGAGAATTTGAATGAAAAGCAAAACTGTAAATTCTTTAGTAAATATATAAATAAATAATATGTTTTCTTTTGTTTTGTTTCAGTGTACACTAGCCTAACTTTTGGCAGTAAGACGCAGCAAACATTTGGTAGTCAAACAGAGCACGCTTTTTCATGCTCTGGTCCCAGTCCAAGTCCAGGAGCCTTCATCCTTCCATCCTATCCTCTCTCATCACCCCGAACTAGTCCAAAGCATACATCTCCTCTTAATGGATCTCCAAAGAAGTGTCAAGATAATTCCATTAATTTTTCAAACTCCTGGCCTCTTAAAAGTTTTGAAGGACTATCAAAGCCAAGTCCACAGAAAAAACTTGCCAGCCAAAAATCATCTGACCCTACAGGTAGACATGTTGATAAAAAGCAATTTTGTTTGAATTGTTAATTTGGAGTTAGTACATAGAGTTGACAGATCTTTTAAAACCAGGAGATTATATTTTCTTTTCTTATACGAGTATATATTTAAGACTATATTTAAAAGTATGTTGAATACTTCAGGTGTATAAATAAATCTATCAAATCATTGGTACTTCAAAATTTTTCTCTTTGTTTTGGACAATAATACTTTACGTTGAATTTATAAAAGACCTAAATCACATATGTTCCCTGAGAGTCAATTAACAAAGTTTAGCTTTGCAAATGTATTATTCATATGCTTAATATTTAATGTTATTATTCAACTTATTTATTGGATGTTTATTATAAACTAAAATTATATTGAATTGTTTTCTAATATTGTTGTAAACTAAAATATTCTTTACTTAGCAATAGTTCACTCTAAAATCATGAAATCCAATCATTCCTTTGGGGTAGTGCCAGTAACAAAAGCAACCCTGCTATGTCACTGCTTTCCTGTCACCAACATCAGAGATAGTTCTTCAATCTCCAAACTTCCCTGTGACAACAGTGTTTCAATATGCAGCCATAAAGCTAATTTATTATCTTTTCAAATCTCATCCATTTCTCTTAGCACTAAACCTTTAGCTTCTTTGAGTTTTTCCATGTCTGTCTTTTCTACGAGGTTAGTGCTTAACTGTTTGTAACACTCAGGGACATCCTGAGGACATCTTAAAGACATCCTGAAACATCCTGAATTTAGAACATGGCTTCTTATGAGTTTTCTCCTTGCTACCCCTTTTTACCCACAAAATTTGCACTATGGTCAAGTGTTGCCAGAAGCACCTCAGATTCATTTGCTTTTTAATTAATATTTGGTTGTTTCATGTTCAGAAACTTTTTCTGTTGCCAATTTTTTTGCCACCCCCACCCTTATTACCCCATATAGGTTGGAGACTCACAGTTTAAGAAGCTTTGTGTTAGAAATCATTGATACTTCAGTTTTATCACATTTTAGATACTGTTCATTATTTCCAATAAAATATGCTTTTTACTTTAAAACAATATGTTGCAAACACTTTTGATATTAACTCCCTGTTCTTTGAAATTAAAATGAAAGAAATGAAACATATCTTTTTCATGCAGGAGAAAATTCTCAAGGGAAACCTCCAGTTCAACTGGCACCTGCTTTGGTGAGATCACCATCTTTCAGACGAGGCCTAAACGGGACAAAGCCTGTTCCTCCCATACCGAGAGGAATAAACCTTTTGCCTGATAAAGCTAATTTAAGCACAGTGGGAAACAAAAAGAAAGAACCTGATGATATTTGGAAGAGTGAAAATGATAGTCTTGCAATTGATCTCTCCGAATTAAACATTAAGGATAAAGATTTGGACCAAGAAGAGGTTAGAATCACGCATGATTTACTATTTTAAAAACTCATTGTGTTTTCTATATATTAAAGCTGTTATTTTAGGAAAATCAAGTAATTATTTACTTTTTCTGATTTGACTGAGTTTGCGGAGCAAGTCAGTTTTCGTTCAATAAGTCCTACACATTTTGTGTTATGCCTTGGATTCCAATCCACACAATGTAACAGCAGTTAGTTTCTTTTCTCCCTGTTTCTCAATTTCATTTGTCCTTTCCCATCCCTTCTTGCCCTCTACAATTGTCTTTGAGCAAATGCTCTCCTTTTAATCTTGGATAATTAGTTGTTCTAAGAAGTGTATAGTTCCCTGGTGTTTTGTTACTTATATTGTAGACTTGTCTTTTGTTTAAAATGAAAATTGAGCAATAATTTATCAATTATTAGTTCTTCATGTCTCACACTGTCCAATGTCTCCCTCACCCACTTTTCTGTTGTGCATCCCCCTCGGAGGGGGTTATAGATAGATCATTGTGATCAGTTCCCCCAATATCCTCCCACCATCCCCTTCCCCTTCTGGTAAGGCTACTCTCTATATTGATTCTGAGGGGTTTATCTGTCCTGGATTCCCTGTTTTTCAAGGTACATGTACCCATGTACATGCTCTGGTCTAGCCAAATTTGTAAGATAAAATTGGGGTCATGAGAGGGGGGGGAAGAAGCATTAAAGAACTAGAGGAGAGTTATATGTTTCATCAGTGCTATATGGCACTCTGACTGGCTCATCTCCTCCCCATGATCCTTCTGTAAGGGAATGTACAGTTGATCACAGATGGGTTTTGAGTCTCCACTCTGCACTCCCCCTCATTCACAATCATATTGTTTTTTGTTCTGGGTCATTGATGCCTGATACTTTATCCCATCAACACCTCAGGATCACACAGGCTGATGTGCCTCTTCTATGTGTGCTTTCTTGCTTCTCAGCTAGATGGCATTTGTTTATCTTTAAGCCGTTAAGACCCCAGATGCTGTATCTTTTGATAGATAGCCACCATAAACTTTCTTCACCACGTTTGCTTATGCACCCTTTTTGTCTTTAGTGATCAGGTCTCTGGAAGGTGAGTATCATGGAATGCCAGGTTAATAGAATAAGGTTTTCTTGTGTTGAGGGAGTACTTGAGTAGAGTCACAATGTTCATCAGCTACCTTAATACTAATCTTATGAATATATGTACATGAATATATTTCCCCATTGTCACATATAAATATACTTGCATGTGTACATGCCTATATTTAGACCTCTGTAAATGCCCTTTGCCTCCTAGTTCTCTCCTCTATTTCTTTTTATTTTCCTCTTGTCCCACTATCATATTCAGCCTTCAGTTGGGTTTCAGTAATTCCTCTCGGTTACATTGCCCTTAATTAAGCCCTACCAGACCTCCTACAATTTCCTGGCCCTAGATTTCAGATCACTTTTTGTTCCCTGATACCTGGATTTGTTAATATTTGCTTCCTTTCCCCTGTCTTCCCCTTTCCCCAGTCTTCCCTCTCCGACACCACCCCCCCGCCCCCGCCAACCTTGGTTCCTGTTGTTTTCTCCTCCAGATTGTTTAACTCACCTATCTTATATAGATAGACATGCAGAGATAATAATATGCACAAAAACAAGACAAAGCAAAATAGAGCAACAAAGCAACAATAAACCAAGGACCAAAAAAAGAAAAGCCTATAAATAGTTCAAGGTGTGTTTTTTGACCTTTAGGAGTGTTTTCTGATGGGATCATGCCCTGGCTCAAAGTCTGTTTTTGGTATTCCCCAAGGGACTTCATTGCTCTGCTCCCCTTGCTGTTCTGTTGTACTTCATTAGTGTTTTGAGTCAGTGTCGTGGGGTCATATTGGGCACAATTCCCACACTGTGTCTCCAGTGTTGTCCCCCATACCACTATGGGTTAGTGAGGAACATTGTGTCTCATAGTGGGGCCAGCCGTGTGGTCCTCTCTGTGCATTGGCTGAACTGAGAAGGAATATCGTCCTCAGGGCTTATTGGGCCAGGATGTGCTCTACTCTCACTCCTTGAATTGAGAAATTGAGATCACCCTATTCATTCATCTTTTAATTCTTTGTTATTCTTGTTATACTATGAAAATACTGCTAATGAAACTCATAGAAAATGTAGTTTCTTTATTTCTTTGGCTACTACATAAAGATTCCATAGATAATTCCTCTTTATCATTCCAATTTCCCCTGTTTGAGATTTTTAAAGTGTATTTTACATTAAATACAAGGTAAGTCAAAAAGTATTGATATAAAATCTTTGAAGGGCAGAGCCCCGGTGGTGTAGTGGTTGTGCACAGGACTGCGGCCCACTGCGATGATGAAGGTTCAATTCCAGCAGTGGCTCCACAGGAGCAAAGACTGAGCCTCCTACTCCCACCACCAGAGGGCAGTGATGCCCCCCAAAAATAAAACAAAATAAAATCTTTGAAACCTATTTTTTTAAAAATTACCAATATGTGAAGCTATTGTATCTCCACATGTAGATCTCTCTCTCATCCTTACTGAAGAATTCTGTGGTCTTTGATGTATACCTTATTGGAATGGCAGTTTATTATCCTTGAGGAACTTAAATTGTGTTACTACAAATGCTATTTGAGTTTTGAACCAAAAAGAATTGTGAAAGGGCAAGATTAGACCTGTAGGCTAAAGACTTAAGATTTCCCAACAAGGTGACTCTCGAAGAACAAGTAGGTGCACTGTCAAGATGCAGGGAATTCTGGGTGGAACCCTTAGGACTTTTTTCTCACTGGTACAATTTTCAGTTTTCTTTAAAATTCTTCGTATTAAATCCCAATGATCGTCCTGTGTCTTTCATGAAAACATCAAGATTATCCTTTTAGAGTTCTAAAAAAACAATCACCTTATCCTTCTGAGCTGACCTCCCTTCCTTGAACTTAATTGGCTCAGTCAATGTCCAGGGAAGCCACAGAATTCAGTTAGCCTCTTTTTATGAAGGCACTTTAATGAGACTAAAACAAGTTGTATACTGCTATTAAGGGATTTCATTTGAAGGGAAAAAAATAATAGAAGATACACTTTTTAAAAATATTTTTCTAAATTAAGTGAAAGTTTCCTAAAGTAACTTTAAGAAAGGAAATGAAATGGAAATAGGAAATACATGAAAGAAGTGTGATAAGAGATGGTACAGAGGGAACTGCAATGGATGAAATGAAACAGAAAATATATCAGTTGTTGAAAACATTGCAGAAATGTGCATGATCTTAATTTGGTGAGTAGTGATTGGCATCTCAAAAGCTTGTGAGCAACCAGCCACCTAAAGTACAAAAAGTCGCAAGAAAGTAGAGTGATAAAAATTGAAAGACACTTAGAAATAATGAACCCGATGGACTGTAATGGTCCAACAAACATCAGTCTCCTCACCCTGAAACCAAAGGTGGTATCCTCCTATTAATTGCTTTGAAAAGGATCACAATGAAAGAGTTATTGTCTCGGATACTCACAAGCAGTTTTATCCTGCCCTGTAGGGTAGCTATGAGTGTTTGAAGATTTGTTTTATGGTGAAGAGGGTATGGGGTGCCTGGTAGGGCTTGATCAAGGGCAATGTAACCAAGAAAAATTACTGAAACCCCGATGGTGGCCAAACATAATAGTGGGAAAGTAAAGTAAATAGTGACATGAGGAAAGTAAAAGGAAATAGAGGAAAGAACTAGGAGGTAAAGGACATTTATAGAGGTCTAAATGCAGGCATGTACATATGTATAATATATTTATATATAAGATAGGGAACTACATGTGCATATACTTATATGTCTAGTATTAAGGCAACAGTCAGACCTTTGGCCTCTACTTAAGTATGCAAGAACATTTTATTCTAATAGCTTGGCATTCTGTGATGATTACCTTCTTAACGTGATCTCTAAAGACAAAATGGGTACAAATATGGTAAAGAAAGATGATGGTGCCCGGCTATCAAGAGTTATAGCGTCTGGGGTTATAAAGACTTGAAGATAAACAAGTGGTCAGTTAGCTGAAAAGTAAGTACGCCCACTCAGAATAAGCACACCAACCTGTGTAATCATAAAATGTTGATGGGATTATGTATCAGGCATCAAAGACTCAGAACAAAAAAATCATATTGATGTGAATGAGGGAGAGTGCAGAGTGGAGACCCAAAGCCTATCTTTGGGCATTTGGACATTCCCTTATAGAAGGGTCACATGGAAGAGATAAGACAGTCAGGTATAGCATGATCACTGAAGACAAATGTGTGCATAAGCAAAGGTGGTGAAGAAGCTGATGGTGCCCGGCTATCAAAAGATGGAGCATCTGGGGACTTAAAGGCTTGACCGTAAACAAGCAGCCATCTAGCTCAGAAGCAACAAAGCCCACATGGAAGAAGCACACTAGCATGTGGAATCATGAGGTGTCAAAGGGATGAGATATCAGGCTTCAAGAACTCAAAAGCACAACTTTGCATGCTCACTTTCCTGATATGATCCCTGAGGACAAATGTGTGCATATGCAAATGTGGTAAAGAAAGCTGATGGTGCCCAGCTACCAAAAGATATAGCGTCTGGGGACTTCAAGGCTTGAGTAAACAAGCGGCCATTCAGCTCAGAAGCAATAAAGCCCACACGGATTGTGATGGGAGTTGGAGGGGCCCCCCAATAAAATGATTATTTTTTTTAAAAAAGGGGGGGAAGGGAAAGGGGAAATTGTTTGTTTGTTTTTTAAAGGAGCTTGTATCAAGGGCTGAAGTGGAAAATATTCGGAAATG
>PVJH01048424.1:0-10801 GCA_004026705.1 Nesogale talazaci | reverse complement strand
CCCGCGGGCCGCAGTCCCGCACTCAATCACTTACGCCACCGGCGCTCAGCCCGTTATCTTTTGACATGCATCTGTATGTTCAACATGTGTCCATCAAGGGTCCACATGATGTGGGATAGGGAATATCATGTAAGTGATGTACGCATTCCCTGTCATGAACTCATACTGGCTGGAGGGGCTAGTCCGGGCAGTAAGACAAGAAAAAGAAAATAAAATTCAGAGAAGGAAGCAAAGCACCTAGTTTGTGATAGTTGCTAGGAAGTTTAAAGACCTCCTAGCGAATCCTCAAAAGAATAAGCAGACCTTGAACAAACTCTTACTGAACACCTCCTACATTCCAGCGAGTGTTCTGAGCCCTGGGGATGGAATTATGAAGAAAAGGAGCTTTGACTTTTCTTCTAAGCAAGTGGGAGCCACGGAGGATTGGGACAGAGGAGAAGCACGACAGCACTTTAGCTCTAACAGGCTCCCTCGGGCTGGTGATGCCGGTGACATGGGGTAACTTGTGACTGAATGCCAAGAAGCCCGTGGCGCAGTGGCTGCCCCCGAGGAGGCGGGTGGTTCAGACCCCTCAGCCCCTGCAGCAGGAGAAAGACACGGTCCTAGGTCGCATCCATGGCAGGTTTGGAATCGCACTGGGGCCCTCCCGTTCCGTCCGGTAAGGGTCCCTCTGGGTCCAAAGTGAGTCCACACTTGGTGTGGTCTGCGGGACGCAGCGCTAGACACGCTCCTGGGAGACGGCAGAGATGACCCCAGCGCGTCCTCCCCTGGACTCCCTCGGCCCTGATCGTTCACCGAGGAGAAGCCCAGGCTCGGCGGGGAGCCACTGGCCTCCGGCCTGGGCCCTGACCCGCAGCCGCGGGGCACCAAAGGGTGGCGCCGGGGGTCCCCCCTTCTCCCCCCCCCCGCCCGAGCTTGGAGCCCCGCAAAGGCGGCGGCGGCCAGCGGCGTCTGCGTCGCGGTCTGTCTGGTGCTATTTCCACGCGTCCCCGTCTGGCTGCGCGCCTCTGCCCGCGCGGCCCCCATCTGTGCCCGCGCCGCCGTCTCCCCGCGCGGCCCCCGCACGGCGCAGCTATTTCGGGCTTCCAGGCCTCCAAGCCCGACAGCTCGGAGACGCTTCCCGCGGCCCCCGGTGCGGACCACGCGCCGCACGCGGCCAGCTCCGCGCCTCGGCGGGATCCCCGAGCCAGCCGGGGAAGCCCCCGCGGGAGGGAGGGAGCGAGGGAGCGAGCGTGGGGGCTGGGGCTCCCCGGCCGCGGCTGCCGGCCCCCCAGCGGCCGAGCCGGGCATCGACGCGGCCCGGGGCCCAGTCGTGCGTCAGCCGTAGTCCTGGTAACAGGCTGCCTACGTCACCGCCAGGCAGTGCGTCAAGCGCCGGCTGACGTCACGCCCCGGGAGAGGCACGGACTCCGGGCCCCAGACAAGTTCCAGACCCCGTCCACAGGCAAGGATGTCACGGAGGCGGGGCAGGGAGGTGAATGGGACACTGTCGGAGGAGGTGACGCCAAAAGGGCATTTGGGCAATGTCTGGGCAGAAAACGATGTTTTAAAACTAAAAGTAAGGCTGAGCCCCGGTGGCGTAGTGGTTGTGCGCGGGACTGCGGCCCACTGGGATGGAGGTTCAATTCCGGATCCCAGGAGCAAAGGCTGGGCCTCCTACGCCCACCACCTGAGGGCAGTGATGCCTAAAAATTAAAAAAAAAAAAAAAAGATTAAAAAAAAAAAACTAAACGAAAAATAGCCAGCCAGCAAACCGTTTTTTCACGAGCCCCGCTTACAGATAGCAAATATCCGCGCCAATTTGCGGCTTGCATCAATGTGCGCAGAGCTCCAGGGGCGCACGCTTTCGGCTGCTATTCACGGGGTCAGCGGTTCAAATGCACCCGCTGCTGGGATGAGCCAAGATTGAGGTTTGCGCCCATAAGGTTTGACAGCCCCAGAAAGCCGAGGGAGCAATTCTCCAGTGCCGTGTGAGGTTACAGTGAGTAACTTGATGCGAGTTGGGCTTTGGTAACCTGCTCTGGTCAGAGCTGTCCTTACTACTGCATGACGATGAGGCTTCCAATCAGGCGATTTCCTTTGCTCACGCCACAAGCCTGTTCTTGTGACTGTGCGACGATATTGTGAGGATGTGTCTTGGTGAACCCGTATCAGTAATTCTTTGTTTTGAGAATGGAGTAACAAAGGAAGAGGGGAAAAATGTAAAAGACTTCTGCTCAGTTGCTAATCATGGGATTAACAGCGGTGCGACTCAATCTAGAAAGATTTTACAAAGCAATTTTGCTAATAGAATTCATATACTTAAGAAACATTACATTTATAGGGCCACAGGGAGATCAAGGTCACGGAGAATGATTTGGAGGTCGCCAAGGACTTGCTTAAAAGTGCGTGCAAGTCGGACTGAGAGCTCTGACGTTTAGAAATGAATACAAAAAGATAAGTGTTTAAAATCATGTTTGGGGCTGAGCCCCGGTGGTGTAGTGGTTGTGTGTGGGAGTGTGGCCCACAGGGTTGGCGGTTCAAATCCAGCAGCAGCCCTCCAGGAGCAAGGCTGGCCCTCCTACTCCCACCAGGGGGCAGTGATGCCCACATTTTCTTATCAGAAAAAAGAGATTACATTTCGGCAGTTGACAACGATATCACATATTAATGATCATTAACATTTCTAAAGATTCCGTATGGTCTGGTATTGAAGGAAGAACATGACGGGGTGACACCGTGAGTTACTGCATGGGTTCATTGACCCTTTCTGAAGGCACGGTAGTAGGGTGAATCCCCTTGGGGCGCTAATGGTGGATGCATTCGGTTTGGTCCTGCAGGAGGCGCTAGCCCGCTCGCCATGGCCCCTGCATCCCCTACGGCGCTCTAGGCTGGCGGCATGAAGAGGAGTCGCAGTGTCCTGTCCGTGGCTTGGACAGGGGATGAGGTGCGAGGGGCCGGGATAGACGGGGGTGGAGCCAGATCAGGGCAGCGCTTGGGTCCCAGGGGAGATGAGCACCCTCTGCTGGTCCGGGCTGTTTCTGAGCATGGTGTCTGGAAGCGGCGAGGTCTCGGCCTCGGTTTATACGCTTGATTCCATTCATCAGCTGCCCAGATTCTAAGGGGTCAGGGTCTTCCAAGGGCTTCCCAAGTTGGGAGAGGATTTGGGGAGAAGAAATAGGAGACATGAGCCTTGAGCCCTGGTGGTGTACTGGTTCTGTGCTGGACTGCGGCCCACAGGGTTGACGGTTCAAATCCAGCAGCAGCTCTCCAGGAGCAAGGCTGGGCTTCCTACTCCCACCAGAGGGCAGTGATGCCACAAAAAGAAAGAGGAGACATGAAGGCCAAGAGGGCACTTCCTGAAGCCTGGGAAAGACCCTTCAAAGTGAGGTGCTTGAGGGCCCTCAGATGTGAGGATGCAGAAGTCCAGGCCTGGGATAGCAAGAGGGAGCCCCACAAATATAATGGCTGAGCAGGGATTCCCACGTAGGAGGAAGGTGTTCAGAAACCCTATCCCTCCCACCGCCTCCAGCCACCCCCTCCAACAGCTGGGTGGGACGTTCTTAGGGGTTGGGGTTCAGAATTGGCCGGCCAGACCCCCATCCCACCCTCGTTCCTCCTCAGAGGCTGCGGGAGACCCCAGAGCCCCGTTGCGCCAACATGCTGGGGGCTGACCTCCGCCGTCCCTGTCGCCGCCTTTCTTCTGGCCCTGGCCTGGGCTGGGTCCAGACCGAGCCCTCCTTGGACCCAGGGGCAAGTCTACCATCCAGGCCCACCACCCTGCCGTTGTTGATCCCGCCCAGGATTTCCGTGACCAGGGCAGAGGCAGACAGGTAGGCCCAAGGGGACCTGCCCCCTTCCCCAGGAACAGGGGAGAGGGGAGGGAGGAGGAACAGGGCCAACCACTCCAGGCTCCCCGCGGTTTTGCAAAACCAGCTGAAACCTCTCGGAAGCCTGACCATCCCCTCCCCCAAGGCGCCTGGCGCCAGCTTCCAGAACCCCTTCCATTTTGCAGTGGCCTGCTTCAGCAAGGGCCAGGATCGGGGGAAGAGGGCTCCCGCCCCTTGCAACGCCCCACACCCACAGGCCTGCTGCCCTGGCCGTGCTGCAGACCCAGGGGAAGTAGGCCTGGGCGTCCCTTCTGGGAAGGTTTTGCTTTCTCCCACATCTCAGAGGGGAGAGAGGGATCCTGGAGGAGGTCTTGGCAGCCATTTTTCTCTCTGCTGAAGGGTGGAAGCGCTCCCAGACTCAGCCTATACTTTCTTGCTTGGCCTTACCTGGTTCCTCCAAGGGTGTCCCCACCCCCACTCTCGCTCCAAATGAGCCTTAAAGGCTGACAGCCGACTTAGCCCTGGCCGCTGGCCTGCACGCACTGCCTACGGCTCAGGGCCTCTGCTCAATGCGGGGACGATGACAATCACCCAGCCCAGTCCCCAGGTTATAACTGCTATCTCCTACTCCCCCCCACCCCCAGGGTCGTCTCGGCCTCTGTCCGTCTCCCTCTTCGACAGCCTCAGCAAGGGGTGGGCTCGCCCCTCCCTCATCCTCACCCCTCCCACATCACGCTGGGCATTCCCACACCCTTCCAGAGGTCTGTCCACGGCTGCATCCGCCAGCCCAGCGCCCCCTCGCGCGAGCAGAGCCCCTCAGATGAACTTGGGGAGATCCCCAGCCCTTACGCATTCTCCCAGAGACATCGTTTTGAGTGTGGCTTTGATGGGGGAGTCCCCGCGAGAAGTGGGGGCACAATTCTACCGTCTCATCGACACCCAGCGGCTGTGGGGAGGGGCATATTTTTGCCCTGCGTGCGCCCACATCGGGCCCCCCCCCCCCACACACACACACCTCAGGCAGGGAGAAAGCGGCTGTGGGGGTTGAAGACGGGCAGGGTTTTTTTTTTTTAAATAATATAAAAGGAGACTGTTAGCCGAGGGAGAGGGGCGGTGGCAGACGGCACGGCCCGTCCCGGGAAGCCCGTGGGAGGGGGCGCTCGGGGTCGCGGTCCTAGTTGGGGGGCCAGCACCCAAGCAAGCGAATGGGCGACGTTCCCCTGATCGGTCCTGGGGGAGGGGTACCCTCGCTGCCCCTCCCCCGTCCCCAGCCCAGCAGCCTGCGGGGTTCGACTGGGGCTCGCGGGGCCCACGGGAGGGAGGCTCTCGGATCCCGCTCCTTTGCTCGCTCGCTCGGCGCGGCGCTGGGGGAGGCGGGAGCGTGAGTCACGGCAGCTCCCGATTTAGGTGCCGGAAGGGGGGCTCTGCCGGCGGAGGCCGCGGGGAGGAGGCGCGGCTGTTTACTCGCCTAAAAAGGGCACGCGGTGCGCCCCGCGACTGCCGCGGACCTGCCTCAATTTACCTCCTGCGGATGTACTTTGCCAGAAACCGAGATAAAGAGAGCGGTGGGCGGCTAGGCAGGGGAGTGGCCGCGGTGTCCTCCGGGAGCCACAAGGGGACCGAGAGGGACACACCCCTGAACCATCCCCGAGGTTGGCCGATGGTAACCACCAGCGCGCGCGCGCGCACACACACACACACACACACGCCCACGGACATCACAAACTCGAGGCCGAATCGCGTGCATATTGACAACTGCAGACACACATCCGGACTCCAGCGCCCATCAAACGCGTGGGGGCACGCACAGAAGCCCCCCACCCCGGCCACCGAAACCGATGCCGGAGAGCCGCACACGTGCGCACACATCCTTCACAGACACACACACACACACACACCGCGAAATCCCGGGAAACAGGCGGCCCGCAACAGCCAACCACGTGCGCACGCACACACAGACACACATACAGACTTCCAGCCGCGCAGACGACACCAGACGACCCTCGGAAGGGGCCACGTGCGTGCCAACCCCGCCCCGGACACACACCCCCGAGCCAAGCCTCGGGCCCATCAGCCGGCGGTTCCCCGCGCACTGGCCGCCAGCACCCCGCCATTCGCACCCGGACCCACTCTTCCCCCAGCCTCCCCCGGCCCGGGGTAGCGGCGAGGACACGCCAAGCTTAGGCTCCGCCCTCGGCATGATGGACGGACTGACTGACACTCCGGCAGCCAGTCGCGTGTCGTCTTCCCGGTCGGATTAACCGCTTAACTCCTCCGTGCCCGTGCGCGCCGCGGCGAGGCTGGGCGCTCTGGCCAGAGCAGAGTTCCGGCGCCCCCTCCCCGCCGGGAACAGGGCTCCGCGTGGGCGGAGAGGGGCCCCCCTCTAGGGTGGCTGCCCCCCACTGGCCCGGACCCAGGGGGAGAAGGAGGAGGAGGGGGGCGGCGCTGACAGCCGCGGCGGGCTGGGGGCGGGGAGGGGCGGGACGGGGCGGGGGAGCAGAGGTTGGCGCCTAGCCGGGCGCCGAGCGCGGAGAGCGCAGCCGAGCCGAGCTGAGCGCCGGCTGCAGCCTGGAAGCCGCGGCGCCCGGCCCGGGGGCGATCGGCCCGCTGCGCCCCCGGGTCTGTCCCCGGGGCGCCATGGCCCCACCGAGGCCGGGCGCACCCGCGGGGCCCCGGACGCGACGGCTCGCCTGCAGCTGAGAGGAGTGCAGCTTGGAGAGGCCGGGGCCCCCGGGGCGCAGGGGGAGGCCGGCGCTATGGAGCCCCCGGACGCCCCCTCGGAGAGGAGCCTGTCCCTGTCCCTGCCCGGGCCCCGGGAGGGCCAGGCTACCCTGAAGCCTCCCCCCCAGCACCTGTGGCGGCAGCCGCGGACCCCTATCCGGATCCAGCAGCGGGGCTACTCCGACAGCGCAGAGCGCGCGGAGCCCGAACGGTCGCCACACCGGCCCATCGAGCGCGCCGACGCGGTGGACACCAGCGACCGACCGGGCTTGCGCACGTCGCGCATGTCCTGGCCCTCGTCCTTCCACGGCACTAGCAGCGGTGGCGCGGGTGGAGGCAGCTGCAAGCGGTAAGACCCTGGACTACGGACGCGCGCCGAGCGGAGAAGCGCGCAGAGAGGGCGCGATGCGCCTGGCCAACCGCGGGGGGCGCTGTGACGCGGGTGGGGTCATTGTGCCTGGCATTGAGGGGGTGATGGCTGGGGGGTGGAGTGGGGTTGATTTACTGCGGGGGCGTCCGGGACAGAGTTCCTGGCGCGGCACTGTGCCGGCGGCTTCCCATGCAGCCATTCCAGGGGGTGAACTTGGGCGCCCCGTGTTCCATGTGGAATCAAAGGGTTCCGGGGTCTCGATGGTCACTGGGTAGCAGTCCAGGGCCACCGATAGGCGTGGGCAGCTCTTGGAGGGATCTTCCTGAAGGCAGTTGAGCCTGGTTCATTTTGCGTGCCATGTCTATGAGGACCACAGTTTCTGTTCCAGCCCGTGGGGTGGGGGGGCTCAATCTAGAGGGTGCAAGACTGACTATGTGGGGTAAAGGACGTTCTCAGACTCACCTGGAAGCCCAGAAGGGGCATCTTGCGTGAACTCCCTGTTGGGATCCGTGGGTTCTAAGGACAAGAAGTGCCCAGCTGCAGAGCTGCACAGAGGGGCCCAGGTCCAGCACTGAGTTTGGGGGGGTTCCTGCCTCCTCTGAGGTGACAGTTGTGTGTGTGTATGTATGTGAGAGAGAGTGAGTTAATGTCTAGCCTCTGACCAAACTGAGTTCCACCCGCTTCCCACTCTAGTCTATGGGTACCATGATGAGCTGTGGCTGACTTGATTGGGTGTTCGGCCCAGGCTTCTGTTGTTCCTTGGTTTTGACAGTGACATTGGTTGTGCTCCAGGGACCCTGTGATCGTGACCAGGTGACCTTGTGTATTCCTGGGGCAGTCATTGTGATAGCATGCATTCGAGGGGCAGTGAGAGATTGGGTCCCTGGGACTGTCGGTGCTCTCCGGACCGCTGGTTGGGACACCGTGACTGACTGTGCTGTCAGCTGCCTGGGTATCTGGGTCTGGGGTCTGTTCTAGCCTGCAGGCTGCTCTCATGGCTCTTCTGGCTGGCTGCTGACAGGTGGGTGGGCTCTCTCAGCTCCAGCTGTCCCTCCCCACCTTCCCACCCCCGTTCCCTAGTTTCTGCCTCTGCAGGCACAGTGCTCTGAGGCCTGACTGATCTGGTGATGTATGATTGACTGGTTGGTCCGAGGGCTCTGCCTAATGCCCGGGGTAGGGGGGGCGAACACCCCTCTGCTTGGGCCAACAGTATGCTATGACTGATAGAAGCCTCTTCGCCCCTGGAGTCCCTCTAGGCTGTAGCCCACAATTCCTTGGAGGAAGAGAAGGGACTTTGCCTCTCTGTGCCTCAAGTCTTTGGGGACCCCTCCAACAAGCAGCACAGTCCTCCCACCCATCCCCAGCCCCCCCAGAAAGCCAAAATGATGGGTCCCATCTTTGCGGCTTGCTGTTTCCCAAGGGGGAACTTGGAGAAGATGAAGAAAAACAAAGCTGGAATCAACAGGAAATGCCAAGACCAGGGCCTGTAGGACAAACTGAAACAGGTCACTGTCCTGGGGCGGGGAAGGTGGGGGTGGGGCGCACTAGAAGCTAGGCCCCATTCCCTCTGCAGGCCCCAGGAACACCTCCCTCTGGCTTGGGGTTGGAGGGGGCACTCACCCCATGGGGACAGTGCCTGAGTGAACATTGTTAGTATTCTTTGAGTGGCTTCCTCTGGGGTACCATGCCAGGGACAGTCTCATCCCCAGTGCCCGGGAAGTCGTGCCTGTGACATGTGGGGAAACTGAGGCCCAGAGTCAAAGTCCCTTCCTTTTGCCCCACCTCACGCCACCAGGAAGGTGGCAAGCAGGGTGCCTGTGAGGGACTGACCCTCCCTTCTGTCCAGTGAAGCTGTGATTGGTAGTAGTCCCGGAGGGGAGGGCTCTGCCATCAGGGACGTGGGTAAAGGGTTTGACATCAGGGGCCCTGCTCTTGGACCTGGCATCAGGAGAAGGAGATGGGGTCTGGGTGCGCTCTACTCCCGGGGGAGGGAGGGAAAAGCAGGAACTCCAACCTCCTGGGCCATTGGCCAGCAGGGGCTCAGGTTCCTGCCTTATGCGGGCTGTGGAGCCTCCCTGGCTGACTGTGCCAGTGCCCACAGCTGGGCCCTGGTGGGGGTGGGTGGAGGCCTGGAGGGTGGGGCACTGGTGCCAGCGTCTTCCACCAGACAGAAGAGGAAGGGGGAACTGAGAGGCCTCCACTGGATAAAACCCTGGCCTCAAAAGAGGCCCTGGACCGAGCCACCTCTTCTGACACGGGGCTCCAGGATTGCACAAGCTGGGGGCTCCCAGCGCTCCCCAAGCCGGAGTTCACCCCACCGCTTGAAGAGAGGTGCCCAGAACCACCCGAATTTGGGTCCCAGGAATCCTAGAGGAAGACACTGCCCTCTTCCATGGCGCCTGCCCGCCCCCTGCAGACCTGCGCGCATACCAGCCAGCGCTCCTGGCCCCCTGCGGGGCTGAGTCACGGCCCTGCCACGCTTGGTTGGTCTGGAGGCAGATGGAGCCTGAGGAGGAGAAGGGCGCAGGGTCTTCGTGGGAGGCAGGCCATGCCCGCTTCCGGCTGGGTGCCCCACTCTCTGCCCCCCCAAGAGGAACGCTGCCAAACTCCGCGTGGACCCTGGGAGAAAGAGGACTTTCTCTCCTGGCCCTTGCCCGTGCTCGCCGTCTCCACCGCGGCCCTCGCCTCCCCTGGTCGCCAGCGCACCCCTGGCTCAGGGGTCCCCGCGCGCGCGCCCTGGTGGAGGGCGAGGGGAAAGGCGCAACCCGGCCGTGCGCTCCCCGGCGGCACCAGCCGCGCGGACGGTGCGTCTCGGAGCCCAGTGGCCGCCGCCGCCGCAGTCACGGCGCCCCGTATTATTATTTCATGGCTATTGAGCGTAGGGGCGAGCGGGCGCCAGGCCGGCCGGCCGCAGGCTCCGGGTGGGGTGCTGGCCCTGCCTGCGCTGGGACGAGAGCGCTGTCCCCCTCCTCCTCCACCCGCTTCCAGCCCGGTGTGGCGGAGAGGGCCGCCTGGCGGACGGAGAGGAGAACAACTGGCTTGCCAAGTTCCGGCGGCGACGCGGAGTTTCTCCCGGGCTGCGCGCCCTTGGCCCGTCCACGCCTGGGCCTCTCAGCCCCACCTGGCTGTGGCGCTCGCAGCCTACGAGGTCCCTAAGTGGCGCCGGTGCTGTGAGCTTGGCTACTAATCCAGGGGGGCGGCACCCCGCCTGCACCGCGGAAGAAATGGCCTGGAGAGCTATTTGGGTTAAGATTCAGTACTCCTTGGTCCCACGTGGGTTCTTCAGGAGCCGAAATGCAATCGGCCGGCCCCCAACCACGCGGTTCGCTGGCTCCTCCTACCTGCCAAAGAAACAGAGACACCATGGCTCACCCAAGGTCACACAGCAAAAGGGAGGCTCCAAGCGACCCCTCTCTGACGCTCGCAGTTCACCTGCTAGGTGAGAACCACATCTCACCCTGGCTGCCCACTCTTCCCCAACATCATGTCTTTAGTAGAAGAGGGGCCTCCCCCCGCCCTCCATCCCCCCCACACACTTGAGACTGCCCATCTCCAGGACTGTGGTCAGGCTGAGACGTGTGAAGTCGGAAGTGGCGTTTTTGGAGAACACACTTCCCCAAGTGACATCCGCAGAGAGGAAGGAGGCGTCCCCAAGGGCATAAATCCCAGACAGTGACTGCCGGGGCGCCTCTTCTCGCCGTGGTCTCGCAAAGACCACAGCTCCTCTGAGGAGCCGGAAACTGGGGCTTTGGACAGACTGGTGGGTGACAGCAGGGTCTGGGGAGACAGCGGAAGGACGAGTTCACATCCAAGTTCTTGGAAGCCTTCTCTCCCCCGCGCACCGAGGTGTCTGAGCCCCGTTTCCTTGTTTGTACCACCTCCGCTCATCTCACAAAGGTCG
>PVJH01048423.1:0-10799 GCA_004026705.1 Nesogale talazaci | reverse complement strand
GGTACTGGGAGGGTGAAGGGCCGCCCTCTCCTCTCATTCTGTTGGCGAGGGGCAGCCATTCTTTGTCCCACCTGGGGCCCTCCTCTGGTTTCCTATTTGCAGTTACTTGAATAAAAAATAAAATATCCAAAAAAAAAAAAAAAGATCTAAGACAAAGGTTTTGGTGTCCAGCAAAGCCCTATGGCTCCAGAAAGTCTGAGAATTTGAGATTCCGTTTTGCGCTCTCTTTAAATCAGGATTCTCCTATAGCGTCTTTGACCGGAACTGGAAGTCTTCATTTCAGTTAGCCTGGTTCTCCTTCTGCACTGTGCGGCCCTGTGTGTGAGCATGTTTTCTGTTGGGTTGTAGACACCCTGCAGTGCATCGCGGAGATGCTGCAGATCACCAAGCAAGCCACCGGACGGGAGGTGCCCATCGTTGAGAAGAAACTTGAACGGTGAGCGTGCCCCTCGGAATGAATGTGTGCCCCGGTGGCGTAGTGGTTGTGCGCGGGACTGCGGCCCACTGGGTTGGAGGTTCAAATCCAGCAGCAAGGCTGGGCCTCCTCCTCTCACCACCAGAGGGCAGTGAGGCCCCAAAAACCAAAAAAAAAAAAAAATTATTAAAAAGAATGAAGGTGCAAGGGCTCGTAGGAGAGGGGGGGGGATCTGGGAAGGAGGGGAAATGAGAAGCAGACACCAGGAACTCAAGTAGAAAGCAAGTGTTTTGAGAACGATGAGGGAAACAAATGTACAAAGGTGCTTGACACATGGGTGTTTGTGTGGATTGTGATGAGTTGTATGAGCCCCCAATAAAACGATTAAAAAAAAAAAAGAATGAAGGGGTCAGGATGCGAAGTCCTCGTTCTTGACAGTGTTTTGAGAAGGGGGAAGGTGGTATTTGGCTAGTATGGTAGTATGTCGAGAAGGAAGCATTCTGTTTCTCTGGATTAGAAATCACTGTTAAGTTTCTATTTAAATGGTTTGTGTGTGCAGTTTTCAGCCACTATTTAAACTTAGAGCAGAGTGGCACAGGCAGCACGTGGGTTTCTCCAGAAGCAGCACTGAGTCCACTCCTTCTAGACGTACTTAGTACTGAGAGCTACTTGGCGAAAAGCACTGAGGTTTTCCTACCCTCCCCCTTCCACTGATACACAAGTCAGAGCAGAAGACTCATGTGCTGTAGACAGGTGCTGCCCAGTGGATTCTGATTCATTATCTCTCGAACAACACACCACCCCATTCTGGGCCAACCCATCTCGAGGGTCTTCCTCTTGTGCAGTGACCTTGACTTTGCTTTTCCCAGGGCCTTGTTATCTCCTGTTCATGTGGCTAAAGTACACGTCAGAGTCTGGCCAGCCTGGTTTCCCCAAAGCATTCTGGCTGTCCCCACATGGACGGCATGGTTCGCGCTTCTGGCAGCCTGTGGTATTTTCAACTCTCTTGGACCACACCAAACCTCCAATGGATCGGTGCTTCTCTGGCCTGCCTTGTCACGGTCCCACTGTCCCAGGTATCTGAGGCCATTGAAAAGACCACAGCAGGGCTGAGCCCCGGTGGCGTAGTGGTTGTGGGACTGCGGCCCACTGGGATGGAGGTTCAATTCCAACAGTGGGGCTGGGCCTCCTACTCCCACCACCGGAGAGCAGTGATGCCCAAACAAACAAACAAAAAAAGAAAAGAAAAAACCACAGCATGGGCCATGGGAAACCAGGGATCACGTGGCTTACCGACAAGAAACCCACGAGAAACAAAGCAGTGTTAAGATATGACACCCCACACCCTCTACCTGCATGTCTGGGCAGCTTTCCATGACTTGTCTTTCCTTGGTGTCTGCAGGAGTCAGGTAGGCCCGCGCGGTCCAAAGCAGTAGGCACCGGTGGCTTTGGAGCCTTGAAAGGCAGCTCATCTAAATTCAGATGTGTTGTAATCAAACACTTAAAGAGAAAGGCGTGTAAAATAATTTCACTCGTTTTTCCTATTTACTAGTCAAACTGATAATGTTTGAAGCATCTTAGAGCAAATAGAAACCAGTGTTTCTATTAAAATGGAGCCCTCCTGTTTCTTGCTAATGTGGCAACCAGAATAGAAACCTTAACGCTACAAAGCTCATCTTGGTGGACGGCAGGCGCTGCACTAGAGAGGCCTGTTGGCCCAGGGGGTGAGGTGCACAGCCAGGAATCGAGGGGTTGGCAGGTCAGCCCCTCCGGCTGCTGTTCAGGGACAGGGGTGTGGCGGCCTGCTTCCAGCAGACTGCCTGTTCCAGAGCTGTTGGGGCAGGTCTGCTTGGCTGCAGGGTGGCCGTGAACCAGCACCGACTGGCCACAGTGGATCCGGTGGCCTGGTTTCCTGCCAACTCCACCTCGGTGGCCTGAGCCACTGCTTTCAAGAAGCTGGAGTCAAGTTTGAAAAGCAGGGTTTTCACAGCTTGGATCCCAGAGAGCAATCACTCTTTGCTTTTCTTTGCAGGAAGAGCAGCAAACCCCACGAAGACTTCATTGGTGTCAGATCTCAAAACCAAGGCTCTTTGGCCCAGGGAAAGAACTTCTTAATAAGCAAATTCTCATCCCTCAATCAGAAGGTTAAACAGACGAAATCCCACGTAAGTATTGGCAATCTGCGGAAGCTAGGACACTTCGCAAAGCCAGAGGTGAAAGTTAACTTCCTCAAACCCAACTTACAAGTTAGTCTGTGGAAGTCAGACAGTAGCCTGGGCACCATGGACAGCGCGGGCCTGCGGGCCGGCAAGGACCAGGCGGGCTCCGAGGGCGAGGCGTCCTCCGACGAGGACTCGTACCACTCCGACGAATTCCTGACCAACTCCAAGTCTGACGAAGACGGGCAGCTGGTCAACTCCGTAGAGAACGTCAGGCCGGCAGACTACGTGCTGCCCAGCTGTGGGATCATTGCTTCTGCGCCCAGGTTGGGCGGCCGATCTCAGTCTCTCAGCAGCAGTGACCTCAGTATTCCTGTTCCTTCAGAGGGCACTGTCACATGTAAAAGTGGGCTGGGTGGGGGGTCACCTGTGAAGAAAAGCCCCTCTGCCGACCACATACATCTGCTGACCGGCTTTACCAAGCCTGTGGATGTTTACTGCCAGCGGTTTGCCCAGGACGCCCAGAGCAAAATGGCCCAGGCGGCGGAAAGCAGGGCCGCTTCTAGGCCAGCTCCGGAGGAAGGGAATCAGGGGACCAGCCAAATTTCTAATGAGACCCAGTTGGAAGCCGCGGGACCAACCCCCTTGCGACCATCTCAGTTAGACGTGTCCCTTCCTGCAAAGGGCACCCAGTTTTTGTCCATTGAGTCAGTGCACCCGGCTGGGTCTCAAAAGACCCCAGGCTCTGGCTGTAGTATGCATGAACTTGAGACAGGCCTTCATGTAACGCCCTCCCCCTCTGAGGGCAGTAGCAGCAGGGTGGTGTCTCCCTTTGCGAAGATCCGAAGTTCCATGGTCCAGGTGGCTAACATCACCCAAGCTGGATTAACCCATGGGATCAACTTGGTGGCCAAAGTCCAGAAGAGTCCTGCAGAGCCCGAAGTGACTAACGAAGCCCAGCAGAACGAACTCAAACACATGTTCACACAATGCCAGACGCGCATCATTCAGATTTAGTTCTCTGCCATCAAGACACCTGTGGCTTTTATTCAACTCCGGGGGTGGTTTCCTGCATTCGCCTCTTGTTCCTTGTACGCGGATTCTAGGGATCACCTATTCTAATTACGTTTATTGGGAAAAGGTTTAAGGGGAGTGTGAAGATGGTTCCGTTTCGATGGACCTCCGAGGCACCTGCCACGCAGCCCGAGCGCCTGCGGTCTGAGTGCCTGTTGGCTGGCCCAAGAGTAGAAGTAAACTGGGAGTCCCTGTGGGAAGAACCTGCCTGGGCCTTGGGAAGCGGTCATGGTGTGGAGTAGACAGGACAGGTGGGCGCAGGTAGACATGTGTCTGCGATTAGTGTGTTTCTGTTGGTCTTGTCAGTTTCCTGTGTAGCACCTCTTAACGAGGTAGGTAGCACATTGCACATTGCATTTTGAGTGACAGAGACATTACTGGCAGAGAAGAGCATTTGAAGACAAGCATTGCTGGCCATGTGTGGACGGCTTGGCCATCACATGCAGAGTTCACTGAGGGTCCCTCCAGTCTGCTCACTGAATTCACCAGAGCCAACTGACAGTATTCTGGAACCGGTCCCCACACCAAGTCCAGGGGTGTCCAACTCCCCAGAGTGAAGCCAAGCTGATTTGAACCCATGCTACGTAGACCAATCTATTAAAATTCAGCCCTGCAGTCTCCAGGCAGTGTGCACACTGACCCCTGGAAGTCATACAAAGGAACCTTCCGCGTGGGACTCTGCCAGGGCACATTCCCCAATAGCTCGTGTAGACGACTGACAGTGATAGGAAATTTGGGCCAAAGCCCAACTGCTCACGCTGGTTCTGTGACCAGCACCTTGACACCACTACCCACCCCCTGCCACCTCACCCCCGCCACAGTAAGGAAGACACTGCTCTCACGCCCCGTGTCCCAAACAGGTCTTGATTTGTCTGGTATGTTTGAGCCTTAGTCTGTTTGAAGTGATTCTCAGCTAAACATTATGTCCGTCGTAACTTTGTTAAGCATTTCCACTTTTGTTATTTATTAGTGGTACCTTTTATTTGAAGTGTCAAATCTTGTGACTATTTAAAATAAAATACCCTTGTCTCTTAACCTGAGAACAAGTGTTGTGTCGTTAACTACTTGAGTAACCCTTGAAAGGTTTTGATTCAAGTCGGTTTGTAACCTAGGTTTGCAGACAGTTGGCTATGAATGCTTAACCCCGCTCAACTTCTCAGGTTCTGCCCCCAGAAACACTGATGACAGTGTCGGTGATGCAGTGAATGGCCAGTGGGCCATTTGCAGGCTCTCCCTCTGGGTCCCGGCCCTGTGAGCCACACATCAAGGTCAGGGGGTACTGGCACACACTGCAGTCCACAGGAATGTCTCCCCAGAACACTTCAGAAATGAAAACTGTAAGGCAAGGCTTGGTTCCAGTCTGAATTAAGATGTTCGCTTGACTCCCTGACCCTTCGAGTCAATCATTAACAGACAGCCAAGTGGGAAAAGGGTGCTGTCCTCTGACAGAAGGAAGGGCTTCTGGGTAATGGTTTTCACCAGGGGACAAATAAAGACGCAGGTGACATGGGATGTGGATTATTAGAATCCATGAAAAACAGTCCCCAGGTACTTGTAATTAGCAGTTTTATTTATTTGAAAGAGGAGCCAATTCTTCCAGGGGACTTTTCTTTCATACCAAGCAAATGCCGCACTTCTCTTTGGTCAATTACAGTTCACGTTGGCACAATAAACACATCAATGACTACCCTTGTCCAGGCCAGTTACAGGCAGGAATCTTCTCACAAATCCAGTTGAGCATTATTTCTGAAAAGTTTATGGTCTACTCTACCAGTTATAAAAATGAAAACCAGTTAGAATTCTAAATATAGACAGATTATTTACATTTGTTTATAAAAATAGATTTGAGTTTAGGAAAAGTTAATGATGTTAAACAGTCATGTTCATTTCTGTTCACGAGGCATAGCAACCGCCCTGGATTTTCAAGGTTGACCCTGTCTCCTGGGTTAGCAGTGTCCATTTAGGCCTCCTAGGAAAAACCTGAATCACTTATTCCTGATTAAAAGAAATCTTTATATAGTCTTGATAGAAAAAGTAATGTTCTTAAGTTCCCAAAGAATGCTGTTGCTGAGATTATAACTACTAGAGTATTTGTTAATTTGCTATCGGTCTGGGGAGAGACTCCATCAACCAGGGCATGCCTGAACTATGAGATCACGTTACCTGATCTACAACTTTGGAAATGAAAAATCCAAAATCTAATACAATCAACAAAGCAGCTACATGACATTTGGAAAAACCTTTCATTCTAAAGAAGGCTTTGATTCTCTCTTTCAAGTTTGCTATTTCGCTCCCTTCAATTTGGCCCAAACAAGTTGTGGGCAGCATCCCTGCGAGCAAGCCCGCCCACACTGGCGAAAGGAGGTTGGGGGCAGTGCGTCTTCCCATGGACCCCGAAAATGCTACCGTTAGTCCAATTCTGAGACTGTCCCTTAAGAAAAGGAATACACAGCGCCTCCAGGTTACTTGCCCAAGACAAAACTGGCAGACATGTCCAGCAATGTCTTGGAAATAAGTCGTCTGTGAAAGCCAATAGTCTGGGAACCACTGCCAGGTAAACGACTGCAGGCTGGTGACAGCAGTGTGTGGGCGAGGCGGCAGGCATGCTGTGACCCCGGGTGAGCATTTCCTGGGCAAACGATTCCGACTTGAAGATCACAACCATCTTTTTCCTCGGTGCTAATGGCAGGCATTCCGACAGAGTCCGGCCTGGGACTTAGGTGGATGCGTGTAATCGGCAACATGATCAGTATTAAACTTTAATATCAAATACTTCTTTTTTTTTACATTGTTACTAATCTGTGTCATTATAAAACAAACTTTAAAAGCTCCATAAAATCAGTAAGGGAAAAGCGCTTACTGAAGAGCATATAAACTTGAGTGAGGTGCCCCCGGCTCGGCTTCAGAATCAGTCTCTGGTTCTTCATACAAACGATCTACAAAGCTTCAGAGTTCGTTGCCGTTCACGCAGTGCTGGTGCTGCTGCTGCTGCTGCTGCAGCCGGCCTCTCCGCAGAGCCTCCAGCTGCTTCGCCCGCAGCCAGCGTTCTCGCGACAGCGTCGTCTGCCCGGCGCTGAGAGACAGGAACCTGGTTCAAAACGCACAACAGTACGCGTCAGGCTAGGCCCGGGGGTGCTTTTAAAACCCAGCTCCTGTGAGGAGACGGGAGCCAAGCGCCAAGTCAGACGTCTCTCGGGAGCTTAACTGGTGGCTTTTCCTCCAGGAAGGGAACCAGCGTGCCACCCCCACCCGACACCATCGCTCCCCAGTCAGCCTCACAGAGCGGCTGTAAAGGAAGAGGGGGTGGCTCCCTTTCAGTAGTCGGCCTCAGTTACTCCCGAAGGAGGGCAAGCCTGGCCAGTGTGCTGGCAGCAGTGACAGGTGAAGACACCCCCGCCCACAGTCATGGACTGGGGGGGTGAAAGTGCTGTTCCCTGGGGCTGCGGTCTCTCCGGCCAGCCCAGAAACCCCTGGGCCTGGGGACCCTGCACGTGATGACACGTGACACGGACAACACACTGTCCACAAGGCTCCGCCCCCTCACCGTGCCACGACGAGCAGCTGGTGGAGGTCATCGGCCGTGATGCTCTGCGGGTCGTTCTTGCGCATCTCTACAAAGTCATCTTCCACCGCCTGTGCGAGAGGGAGGGGCCTTTCACTGCACTGCTCAGAGCCCACACCGCTGCCCCTTCATCGGGGCAGGATGAGAAAACCCAGGCTGCTGGCCCGCCTCTTGGACCCGGCAGGCAGGAGGGTGAAAGCTGAGATGCAGACGTGACGTGTGCGTGCGTTTTCACGGGCCACCGGGCCTGTGCATGTGCCCCAGAGAGATCTGGGAAGGTCCCGAGCCCCTCTGGGCCTGGCAGTTGGGGAGCCATGGCGCCAGTGCACGCCGCCGCCCCTGCCACCAGTGACAGAAAAGCCTCAGCCCAGCTAATGGAACAGAGATGTCCATGGCCACGTACAGCAAAAAAGCACAGCCCCGGGCATTGTTTACAACAGACACTAAATAAACAACAATAGCATCAGACGCAACAAGCCCAGGGCTGAGGGGTTAGAGCCTGATGGGAGGAGACGTTCACCTTCAAGGATTTCCTTTTCAAAAGACAGGAAAGTACACACACAGGAAGTATGCACTGTACATGGGGGGGGGGGCCAAGAACTGCCCCCAAGAAAGCCCCATGAAAAGGATGGGGCCACGGGACTCACTACATGGGGACCACGACTGGGGAGTCAATTAGAAGGAAATTGGCATTCATCCTAGCAAGACGGCCCACGAGCTGGAAGCAGCGTGAGGCCGTCCTCTGAACATCAACAAGACTGCTACCCATTGAGACGGTAGCTGCGATCCCCAGAGCAGCCATTCAGAAAGTAAGCTGCAAGATATGGACGAACTAGGAAATTTTAAGGCTGCCCTGGGAAATGGCAATTTCACACCACAGGCGGCAGTAACAGAGGAGCCGAGCCAAAAGACGGCAGGCACGACGGCCAGAGCGCACCACGGGATGACTTCCGCTGGGGATCCTGGCACGCACCTTGGTGATCTCCTCAGAGATACTGTAATCCAGGAATCTCAGGAGAGTCAGATAGGTGCGGAATTTATTCAGCACGGAGGGCAGCACCGTTGCAAGGAGGCTGCTCATGTACTCCTCCATGTTGGGCGGGATGATCTGGGGCTGGAGGTGCATCTGGCAGTCCGCCTGCAAAGAGAAACGTGTACAGGATTTTCCAAACTCCCAAGTCACTCTGAAATGTCAGGAGAATGTGTCAAGCCTGTCCCCGCTGTCCAGGAATTACAGCACCACTCATTGCACAGTGGCGGAGGGGGTCTGCTTTTAAGGCTGACTGACAAGTGCACGGCCTGTAATGAGCAGTCACCGTCTTCTCAGGAAGCAGAGAAAGGTGGGCATCCCCCCCCCAGCGCCCTCTCAAGCCGATGTTTCCAATAATCAGGTATCCTGACTGAGGGGGCCTCTCCACAAACTACATAAAGTACATCACACTTCCCCCCAGAACACATGCCCCCGTCTTCCCTCTTGTTAAGTCACGGGCTCCACTTCCCATCTGTCACTGAGAGAACACTGTTCTACACGCAGACACTGAAGGAGACGGCAGGGAGCAGGGCTCAGCAATCTTCCTACAGCTGCACCCCTGCAGCCCAGATACAGCCCCTCTTGGGACGCCCCGGCTTTTCTCGGCACGGCATGCAGTCTTCGGTGATGGCATTCAAAAATGCACTGCCAACCAGGCAGTTCCAACTGAGCGAGCCTATAGGGCAGGCGAGCACTGCCGTGAGTGTCTTAGACAGCCTCATGTTTCTCCCAAGGAGCCGCTGCTAGTTTTGAATTGCTGACCTGGAGGTGAGCAGTCCAACGTGTAACCACAGCGCGCACACTCACCCACCTGGCCCTGTAAAAAGATCTCGCCCCAGCTGAAAGTGGCGGAGCGCGTTCTTGGTCAGTCCATGGATGGACAGTGAGAATCAGCATACGGATCAGACCGTTATTTCCTGTGGCCCTGGAGGGAGGCCTTTCCCATCGACAGCTCTGCTGGCAGGTGTGAGCCAGCCGCTGCCAGGCTGCTGCGCCTTGGGCATGAACTCAGCAAGAGCTTCCCTTCCTGGGAGCCAAGAGCCGTCATCTTCAAACAAATGCACCAACCGTGCCACGAGAACGCAGAGCCCAGAAAACAAAGGGTGCCCCGGGGGCACTGCCTCACCCACCGGCAGGAGGGAGCGACCCTCCGACGTGATGAGCACGTTGATGTTGCAGGGGAACTCCATCTGGTGGTAGCTGAAGTCGTAGTCCACCTTCTGCCAGGTGATCAGGTTGCTCAGGGCCGTCACGTTATGAACGCCTGCAGGAAAACGAGAGGGGGAGCTCGGGCGTCCGCTTCCCTCCAGAATCAGTTTTGCCGACACTGGACGTTAAGAGATGAGATTTCGGCCACTTCAAGGCACTGCTGCCCAACTCCCTCTATCCCCATAACTCTGCGAAACGTTCATTAGGAAGTACGAGGCTAGCCAGGAAGGCAAGGGCCAAGAGCGCCCCCTTGCCTCCCCACCCCCAACTCCTGAACACACTACTCCCGGCAGCCAGCGTGCAGCCTGGCAGAGAGGAGGCCCAGGAAACAGGATTCTTCTGGGTGGGAGTGCGCACAGCTACCACAGAGCGGGGAGACGGTTTCCACTCATTTCTGCCACCACAGTAGCATTTCTCCTGCAATCTTTTTTTTTGGCATCACTGCCTCTGGTGGTCGTGGGCACTACCCAGTACTGCTCCTGAGAGCCGCTGCTGGATTTGAACCGCCAAGCCCACCGGCCACAGTTCTGCACTCAACCACTTACACCACCGGGGCTCAGCCCTCTCCTTCATTCTTTACCTCTGGAGCTTCTCACCACCTAATCCCCTTCTTCACTCTCTCCCTGGGGTCCAGAGAAAGCAACCTCTCACGTTAGAGCATGTTCAAAAACAGACACGCATTTGCACCATTTGGCCTAAGTATTTTCTTCCCCCAAGGTTTTAAATCTTGAAGAAACACCCCAAGGGGCAGGCGTACATGTTTTTATCAGACCTGGTCTGCGCTTCACTCTTGAGATGTTCTGTGGCGGCAGGCAAGATGTCCTTCAGAAGGTTCCATGCTGCCCTGCCTGACGCCCTCCCCGAAGCACACAGATTCAATCCGCTCAGGCTTCTCCACGAGCCCCTGCGACCCAGGCTCCTGTGCTCGTGCCCCGGGAAGGCGGGACCTGCTGGGAGAGCCAGCACTGGCGTGCATACCTGGCGCATCCAGCTGGCCCTGCTCCAGGAGCGTTTCATCCACCACCAGGGAAGTATTGCTGGGCAGCTGGAGGAGGCCGCTGACGAGGCGGTTGGCAGTGTAGTCTTTGTGGGGAATGAATTTCATGTGGTTCATGTTCTCTATGGTCATCTGCAGACGAAAAGACTGTGGAGAGAATTTCCCAATGAGCAAAGTTCCCTAGTTCACGACAATTTACACTTGGCCTTAAGCACCATTTCCCACGAAAAGAATAATGCTTTTAAACTTCCAAGAGCAGAATCTCGTGGCTTACTAGACTCAATGGGGAGCAAAACAGTAAGTCGATCCTTGATAGACTCGCCCTGATCCCATGAGCTATGTGATTCTCGAAT
>PVJH01048422.1:0-10801 GCA_004026705.1 Nesogale talazaci | reverse complement strand
CGTGTGTGTCTGGGGATGTTTGTGTGTGTGTTGGGGATGGATGTGTGAGTGTGTTAGGATGTGTGTGTTCAGGTGTGTGTGGGGGAGGGATGTGTTGAGTGTGTGTCTCTCCACCTTTCAAGGAACACAGTTCTTTGGGCTATTTCCCCCTCCAGCCCCTTAGCCACCTGAAAACCCTTCTTAGCCTGTGGGTGGTGCAGCAGATGCGGGCCACGTGCGGTCCTCGGCCCTGTCTGCTCATGTCCTCTGAGTGCCTGCCTTGCCCAATGCCTCTGCCCCCTGATTCCTTTCCCCATCTCTTGTCACAGGGCTGTGTCCCCCCCACCCCCTGACATGAGCTCTGGGTGGGCAGAGGCTGGGTTTTGGTGTCCAGGACTCCAAGGTCACAGCAGCTGTGGCGGGTGGTCCCCGTGGCCTTGGAGAGCAGGAGGACGGGGCCGCCCTGCCCACCACTCCCCCCCTCCCCTGTTGCTCCCGCAGGAACCTGCGCAAAGGGTCCAGCGGCCTGGCCGAGGAGATCAGCTTCGAGGACTTCCTGACTATCATGTCCTACTTCCGGCCCATCGACATCTCCATGGACGAGGAGCAGGTGGAGCAGTGTCGGAAGGAGAAGCTGAGATGTGGGTGCCCCTGAACGCCCGACCGCAGGGGCTGGGCTGAGAGCAGTGCAATGCTGGGGACTTCCCCAGTGCTCAGTGGGCCCCGTTTTCAGTGCCTGGTGGCCTCCCCTCTCCTAGAGCCCCTCAGCGTCCTCTTCAGGCCTTACGGAGGTAGGCTACTATAACCGCAAGGTCAGCAGTTCAAGTCCTCCAGCCCCTGCTTGGGAGAAAGAAGAGGCCTGCTGTTCCCATCAAGGTTGACGGCCTCCAACCCCACAGCCCCCCTCCGCCTCAGAGGGCCGCTGTGGGTAGTGGGAGCTGACCGCAGGGCAGTGGACTTGGTGGTTGGGTTGGGGAGGAGTGGTGGGGAGGAGCCAAGTGACAAGAACAGGCCTCGGTTCCCGTCCAGCTGTTGACTTGTGGGCTGCAGGTCAGGTCCTGGGGTGGAAGGCAGGCAGGTGCGATCTTCCCCCACGGCTTGGTGGCTGGCGGAGCCAGGTGCACAGCAGGCATGCTCTGGGTGGCCCCACTGCCGAGCTCTCATCTGACCCAGCCTGAGAAACCCACCCCAGTTCTCACTGTTCAGGCTCTTGCCCAGGGATCGCTGTCCCCAAGCTGTGGCCCTGGTCACTCACACCCCATGCATGGCCTTTCCCACGCCACCTTCTTGCCCCAGGAGAGGCTCAGCCTTACCAGAACATGTACGGGGCGGGGGAGGGGGTGGTGCCTGGCTGTATTTAGCTCAGGAATGAGTCCTGGAGGCCCTGCCCCTCCACTCGGAGAGCCAGGCTCCCTGGGGCTGTGCCTTCGTGCCCGGTTCAGTCAGCACACAGGGTCCAGGCGCAGCCACCTTCACTCAGTGAGTGGCAGGCAGCAGTGCCACCAGGCCTCTGTCCATCTGCGCAGCCCCGTTTTGGGGTGCATGGGGGTGATGCGAGAGGGCGCCGGCCCTGGGGGGCTGCTCAGTGCTCTGTAAATGTCTGTGCAGAGAATCGGGGCGCTGGGCCTGGGGCTTCCTGAGGCCAGCCCAAGAGGGCAGGGCTCGTGGGTCTGGGCCTGGGGATGCCAAGAAGCCAGTGAGGAACCTGGTGTGTCATTAAGAGTGTGTGAGACCATACCTGGTGCGTGCGTGCATGTGCGTGCACGCGTCTGTGTCCTGCTGTGGGACCAGCCAGGGGCCCAGCATGTGGGCAGGGGGCTCTGGTGACCAGCCATGCTTTGTGACAGTTTCAAAGCAGCATGGAATTGCCGGGTGTGAAGGGAACGCCCTGCTCTGCCAGGACCTCTGGGTCCTAAGGCCACCAGATTCAGCACTCTGCATGTAGGAGCTCCGACCCTGCTGCTGCTCTGGCTTTCAGAAGGGAATCAGGTCCCTGGCTGAGGTCTCCTGGCTGGGAAAGGGGTCTCTGTGGCCCCGACGGCTTTGGTGTTGACCCTCTGGAGTCTCTGTATGTTTGATAAGCGTCGGGGGGTGGGGGGTGGGAGGCGGGGGGCAGGGCAGTGCATTGACAGCCTCTGTGGAAGGAGGTGAGGCACGGGGACAGGAGCTTCCTCCCATACAGGGCTTGGGAATGGGCACAGTGGCGGGGGCGGGGGCGGGGGTGGCCCTGACCAAGCCCTTTCTCTCCCCCCCCCCCCCCCCAGTTCTGTTCCACATGTACGACTCGGACAGCGACGGCCGGATCACGCTGGAAGAATATCGAAATGTAACGTATGCTCCCGGCCCCGCCCCGACCTGCCCGAGCCCCAGCGGGGGTGGACGCCCAGGTGCGAGACTGGCCTGTGCCCCCACCAGGTGGTGGAGGAGCTGCTGTCGGGAAACCCCCACATCGAGAAGGAGTCTGCGCGGTCCATCGCGGACGGGGCCATGATGGAGGCGGCCAGTGTCTGCGTGGGCCAGATGGTGGGTCTGCGCCGTGGCGGGGCAGGCAGGGGAAGGGGCCGTGACCTGGTGTGACCCTCAGCACCAAGTTTTGCGGGGAGCACCGCTGGTCGAATGCACGGTGCAGAGGGGCAGGAGGCTGCGGCGGCGCCCTGTGTGTGTGTGGGGGGGGGTGTGGGGGGGGCAGTGGGCAGTGGCAGCTGGTCAGGGTTACCCGAGGGTGGTGCAAGTGGCCATGCCAGCGCTTACAGCTGGGGGTCAGCTGGGAGGGGGGTGGGCGGAGAACGTGGTTGGGTAGAGCCACTGTCACCATGGGAGCTGGATAGTGCCCAGTGCTGGGGGGCTTTCTGGTATTCGGTGCCGCTGCAGACCCTAAGCCGTGACAACCGGGAAGCCTCCAGGCACTGCATTCCCCCAGGCTGGACAAGGGAGAGCAGGATCAGACCTGGTTCAGGTGGTTCCCAGTGGACAGGGAAGCTGTACCCGCATGGGCCAGTCTAGGGGCTGTCTGGGGAGCCCCAGGCCTGCATCATGAGGCGGATATTGGTCAGGCTCATGCAGGAAGGCCCGCCAGGGTCCCAGTCACTGGCCAGCCGCCGGCGCGAGGGCCCTCCCTCCCTGGACTACAGTCTGTGCGCTCTGGGGAAGTTGAGGCCGAGAGCCTGCCCGAGGAGGGCCAGGACTTGGATTGCGTGCTGGGAGCGGTGACTGCCCACCCGGGGGCTTCCAAGGGCCCGCTGGAACGAGAGGCGCACTGGGCACCTGGGAGAAAGGCCTGGCAGAGCGCTGACCCCGCAGCCGGGGCCAGAGCCCACGGAGGGCTGCTTCCTCGCCCTGCGCGGTCGCCGTGGCCAGCTGTGCCGCTGCGGGAGGGGCCTCTGGTGGGCAAGCGGCCCCGCACAGGTGGGGGAGGCCGGCCGTGTCACCCCCGTCTGCCGCGGCTGAGCCCGGCGAGGGGCGCCCCAGCCAGAGAGCGGGTGGGCAGAGGTGTTGGAGCCCGAGCCTCCCCCACGGGCGCCCGGAAGGAACGGCCTCTCAGCGTGGACCGTGGGCCGGGCTGCTCACGTCTGCCCTGGCTTCGTCCCCAGGAGCCGGACCAGGTCTACGAGGGGATCACGTTCGACGACTTCCTGAAGGTGCGCACGCGCGTGCAGGCGGGGCGTGGCATGGGCGGGGCCTTGGCGGGGCGGGGCGGTGGCCGTGGGCGGAGCCGCTGACGTGGCGCAGACCATGCACGGCGACCCTGCCTCGGCACCCTGGTTCCCCTCCACGAGCCGCCAGCCGAGGGAGGCCCTGTGGGCAAGCGCTGTCAGCGAGGCGTCTCCTTTCATTTCCTCCGTGCGCGTCTCTCTCTCTCTCTCTCTCTGGGGACTGTAATGTCCCCGGATGCTGACTGAGGCTTACGGGCACTCTCCGGGCCCACCGTCTGGGCGGCTGCTGTGACGGCCCCCTCCACACTGTCCTGAAAGGGCTTGTCCTCGCTCTCGGGCCCCGAGCACCCCCTAGTGGGGCCCGCAGCCCGGCGGGACTTGGTCAAGCCGCGTGTTGCTCTCACAGGGGCGAGGCGGGCCTCCGGCAGCTGGCCCGGCTTCACCAGGCTGGCCACCAGGCAGCGGGTGGAGGGGCACACAGACCTTGTGCCCCAAGGAGAGACTGCTCCGGCTGGGGGGAGGTGGGCCACCCCCTTCATCCATGCGACGCCCCCGCCCCGGGCTGCCCACGCGGAGGAAGCAGCCTGGACGGTCCCTCGGGGTCACGCCGGCTGCTGTGGCCTGCCTCTAAGAGGGACACGTTTATTCCCGGGCCACTGCACAAAGGGGTTTCTTCCTGACGTCAGAGGGTGGGGCGGGGGCTGCCTTCCCGGGAGGGCCGGGCTTCCACTGATGCCCTCGGCCTGGCCCCGCCCCATCCTCACGCCCAGCACCCACGGTGGACCTAGAGGGGCATCTCCCCTCCGCCGTCTCCCCAGTGTCCGTTGGCGTCTGACGCTCCTGCCTGAGCGGAGGCCAAGCTTGCCGCCCTCCGTCTCCCCTCGCCGGGCTCAGCCAGGGGCGTGGGGGGTGACCACACTGCCCGTCTCCCACACCTGTGTGGGGCAGTTTGTCCACCAGGGGCACAGCATGGCAGGGCAGGGCAGGCCAGGTGGTCCACAGGGTCTTCCCGGAGCTTATCAGTGACTCGCTGGGACAACCCCAGAGAACCCAAATGCCAGACGGAAGCACCCTCTCCTGGCCCGCTAGTCTGGAGAGACACCCTGGTGGCCCTGGCCAGGAGGGTCCGGGCGGCGGGCAGGCGGGAGCGTTGGCTGCCGGGGGCGGGCGCCCTCTGGTGGCAGCCCTGTCCTGTTGCAGATCTGGCAGGGGATTGACATCGAGACCAAGATGCACGTCCGGTTCCTGAACATGGAGACCATGGCCCTCTGCCACTGACCTTCCGGCTCCACCACCCAGCGCTGCCCTTCGCTGCGGGGCCTTGAGCAACTGTGGCCGGCCGGCTGCCGCTGCCCACCCCGGCCCGCTCAGCCGTCAGCTTGCTGCCCGCGTGCCCGTCTGGTGCGGCAGGTGGGGCACCACTGTTTTTACTTCAAATAAAGTGTGGGTTTGTTACTGAGCCTCCGCCCGCGTCTGTCCCTGGTACGAGCCGAGGGCCGGCCAGCGGCGGGGGCCGGATTCCCCCCTTCCGTGGGGCTGGCCTGGGCGTCCTTGGGCCTGTCGGCGGTTGTACTGAAGGGAGTCCTCGTGGCCTACTGCTCTCGGGAAGGTCGCCGATTCAGAACTGACTGGTTATTCACAGGGAAATGGCTTTGCTCGGATTTTTTTTTTTTTTTTTTTTTTTTGCTGATTTCCTGACAAGCTGGGGGTTCACCTGCCGCCGTCACCCAGGCAGTCCCATCAAGGACAGCAGTACTCCCAGGCTCGGGCAGGACGAGGAAGCACGTGGCCCTGGTCCTGTGCTCGCTCCCGGGGGGCTGCCTGGCTGGTCTCGGGGGGACTCTCTCTGGCAGGGCCCACGGCGTGACTGGAAGCACGAGCAGGGGGCTGTGCCTGGCAGGAGGCTCCTCGCGTCAGTTCCAGACTTCGGCTCAGGGTAGGGTCTCCCTCCGTCCACTTACTATCAGCTACAGGGATGGGATGGGACGGGATGGGGGCAGGTGGGCCGGGCATGCGGCTACTCCCGAGTCCGGGGTGGCTGGCAGGTGGGCAGTGGTGGCTCCTGTTGTGGCTGGCTGGTGGGCTAACATTTACTGTCAGCCCCGTGCCAAGCCCAGTGGCCGCTCTGAGGGGGAAAGCGGCGGCTCTCCCCTGCCCAGAGGAGAGACTCACAGCCAGGGTCCGAGTTGCTTAGTCTCACCGGGCCGCGACCCCGTGGTAGCGTGTGTGACCTTCAGCTCTTGGTGTGGAAGCTCACTGGCTTGGCAGGAAGGTTGTGTCAGGAACCAGGGAGGGTCGCTCCCGCCTGGCCGGAACCTGGCTGTCGCCGCTTCAGTCTCGGGCTCTCATTCCCCTTCTTTGATGTCAGTCTAGCTGGGCTGCGTTCTGAAGTTGCTGCTAGTGGTGGCTGACATCGAGTCTCTTCACTGTACCCCACATGCAAGGAGTTCGCACCATTGGGCCCCAGAGGGGTTCTGTGAACTGAAGCCTTGGTGGGGGGCAGTTTGCCAGGCCTTTCTTCTGAGCTGCTGCTGAGTGGGTCTGAACCGGTCTTGTGGTCAGCTGTTGAATGCAAACCCCTCGTGCCCCCAGGGCGGGCGTGTGTGTGTATTGTGTGTGTGTGTGTGGAATGCCCGCAGCATTGTCCTTGCCATCTAACGTCTAAAGAGCTGCTCTGTGGGTTCTCGCCCTGTCTTCTCCAAGCTGGGAGAGGCTTGGGATTCCAGCAGGAGGCAGCTGAGGCCTGGGAGTAGGTGGTCTGCACCCCGCCCCACTCTCCACGGCTCTAACCGTTACCCAGAGACCCCAGAGCCGCTCGCAGCTGGTTGCGTCCTCGGGAACCCCAGGCAGAGCAGGGCTGCGCCGCGGCTCTGCGGCGATGACTCCGACTCCGAGGAGGAGCAGCAGACAGCCGCCTCTCCCACCCGAGGACCTGCTGCTGCTGCTGCTGCTGGTGAGTCTGAGCTGCTGCCCTCTCCTCTCCTTCAGTGCTTGGCCCACTGAGCCGCCGGACCCCACCCCACCCCACCGACCTGGGGAAGGCTCCAGGGTCTGGGGGAGGGCCCTGGACAGCTGCATCTTTCTTGGGAGGTGCCCGCGCCCCGCACCCCAGCCTCCCCTGAGCCACAGGCCTGTTTTCTGAAGCTCTCGGCTCTCCAGCCCTGCATCAGGAGTGTCTTCAACAACGCCAGTGCACAGAAGTGCTTTCACCAATAAGTAAGGCCCCGCCGGGCCCGGGGCTCCACCTGGGAGAGGGGGCTGCCACAGGCACGTGCCGCGGCTCCACTGAGATCTGGGGTCCTCCTGGTGTGAGCCAGCACGGCCCCTCAGGCGCCAGCCAGCAGGCTGAGGAGGACCCACCCTTCGCTGGAATGGTCATGGCAGTCATGGTCGGGACAAACCCGCTCTGAGATGGCAGGTGGCCGCAGGTCATGGCAGAGAGGCCACAGGGTGGGCCAGGGGTCTCGAACACAGCTCCTGTCACGGGCTGGGCTTGTGGGAGGGAGGGGGAAGCAGCTCGCACAGGGTGTGTTTGCCAAGCCAGCAAGGGGCGTGTCAGACAGGAGCCTGCCTTCTATCAGAGCGCGCTGGGGACTCAAGGGAAACGGGCAGAAATAAACGTGGAAGCAAATATTTGAAGAAAGCTGCTAAGTGGGAGCCCGGAGGCCTGGCAAGGATGGAGCGGCCCGAGGCTCCCACCCGCCTCCGTGGCCTCTTTGGTCCCTGTGTCAGGAAGCCGATGGGAGGGGGTCTCATCCTGTCCTGCCAGAGTAGCAGGGCAAATGACCAGAGCTCTGCTTTGGACATGAAAATCCACGGTGACATGCTTGTTCGTGGGTTTGCAGAAGGGCTGGGCACTGGGAGTGGGCTGTGCGCAGCTTGGGGAACCGGGGTCTCCAGTGAGGGCCAGTGTGCGCAGAGTAGGGAGGGACCTAGGACCCCACTGTAACAAAAGCAGTTCCAGTAATTTCTAGACCAAGGGTCTGGAAAGCTATTTTTGTGCATGTCTGGCCGGAGACAGGTCATCAGCAGACCTGATCTTTGTCACTGCGCGGCTGGACCAGTTCCCACCTGCCCACAGTAAGAAGCAGAAGCTGTGCGCCGGGTGGGGGCCAGCCAGGCCCTGTGTGACAGACATTACGAGGCTGCTGGGGGTTAAGAATACTAGCTGCCTTGGCAAGGGCTCTGCAAAACACCTGCCTTGCAGGCTGTCGGCCCATGCAGTGACCTTGAGGAGTCAGTGGGAGGAGCCCACCCCCTGCTGAGACTCCACGAGTGGCCCCTCTGCCTCTAGGCACTTCCAGAAGGCAGGGGTTCTTGCATGTGGGGAGGGTGGGCTGCTGGTTCCCGCCCACTGTTGCCCTGGCAGCGAAGACCTGGCCTGTGGCACTGGGTTCCCTAGTGGGGGTCAAGTAGCTTGAAGGTTCGGCATGCTGGGCGTGGCTCTGGGGCAGTTTGCACCCCCCTCCTCCCCGCCCCCGGACACTGCTGGAAGCCCCAGGACATCAGAGGCCGAGCAAGTGCACGGTGCCCACCTGCCACCCAGCGCAGCCCAGCAGGAAGTGCCTGCCATCCGGCACGAGGGGCAGCCCCGTCCAAATCGCTGCAGGCCCTGCCGCCGCTGCCGCCAGGTAACCATCTGGCCCAGCCACGCAAGGCCCTACCCCCCACGGGACTGGGCCGCAGCTGGCGCCGACCGGCCCAGAGTCAGGAGGAGGCAGCCGGGTCCCCACCTGCGGTCGTCCTCGCTGTGGCGAGCGAGGGACGCTGCGACTTCAGCTGTGAGAGCGGGCGGGTTTTCTCAACTGAACACCAGAAAATGGACAAGGTGGGGCCTCCCGTTTCCAAGACATCCTGGGTGACCGGCCCCCAGAGACACCTTAGAAGAGACCTGGCGAGCTGCTTCCAGACCAGCCACTGAAGACCGTCCCGGACCCGTGGCCGGTCCCTTGGGGGTGGTCTCCACCCGTCTAGCCTCAGGGAATGAGGCTCTCCGTCAGTTGGAAGCTGAGCGGTCCTCCGATTGAGCCCGCGGGTACCTGGGCTGCAAACTTTCTATCCGGACTCAGTGCCTGGCAGCAGCGGCAGCCCACGGCTGGGCAGACCTGTCCCAGTTCTGCACAAGCCCACAGGTCATCCGGCCTGGGAACCCCAGAGCGGAGGTGCAGGTAACCATGCCAGGGGGGTGGTGTGTGCTGGCACGGCGGTATCTCAGCCTGGCACACTGTGCCCGAGGGTTGGAGGAAGGGGAACAATACAGGGACTGTAGAGGCTTAATCGTAGGACAAACACGGGTACACCATGGAGCAGGAAGCAGGCGCCAGGCGCTGTGCGAGGAGCAGTCGCAGGGCCCCGCCAGCTCTCCGGCCCCTGAGCTGGTCTGAGCCTGTGCTATCGTGGGTAGTGTGGCTGGCGGGGGACCTGGGGACAAACGTGGCAGCCAGGCTGCAGGAAGCTCCCCGTGTGGTCTAGGACACCGCTCTGCAGAGTCCGGGCACGTGCCCGCGGCAGGGGCTAGCAAAGACGCCTGTGCTGGTAGCCGTTCTACAGCAGGGACAAGTTGTTCAAGACTGACTGCTTACTGTGCTCGAATTTCTGCTGCGACTCCTTTAATCTCTAAATGACCTGGACGTGGTGCAGGGTGGCAGGCCGAGGCTCCTGAAAGGCCAGCTTCTTGTCAGAAGTCATTAGGTGGAGAGGAAACAGAGCTGTCTAACTGCCATGGTGCTTCCCCAGCGTAGCCCTGCATCCGGCTGGGCCTCCAGCTCATGGCAGGCTGGCCCTGGTCCCACCTGCCCGGGCAGGAAGCCTCACTCGCCCCTGGGTCCCGGGGGAGCCCCTGCTTGTGCCTTTTCCTCAAGAGGGACCTGCCTCTCCTGCAGCCGAGCCAGTTCACGACTGCAGCGTAACCTCGGCCCACGTTTGGCGCTCAGGTATACTTTGTATGAAAGCTGTACCTGCTCTGGCCCCACCAGGGTGCCTTTGCTCCCACCCTTCCCGTCGGGAGGGTTTTCGGGGGGGGGGCGACCCTTGGTGTAGACTGAGCCTGCCTTCCGGTCCGTCGAACCAGTCCTGGCATCCAGCCTGCAGCAGCCACACTCCGGCGGCCACTCTGGGCTTGTGAAAGAAGCTGCTGGGGCTCTGAGCCGCCCTCAGCCCATGGGTCCTCAGCCGCCCTGCTTCCTGAAGCCCCCCTGAAGTCCTTATGTGTGATCTCAACAAAGGGGCACACGTGTGAGAGAGAATCATGAAGGACACGCTTGTGTAAATATGTAATTATAGCTGGGGGCTGCTGCAGCAAGGACAAAGCGCAGGGAAGGCAGCGGGGGAGGGGGCTGGGGGGGCAGGAGCAACGAGGGCGCATCACCTGGGGGCGGAGAAGGGAGTAAGGCGGGCCGCTGTGCTCACAGGCGTCTGTGAAAGGGCTTCTCACTTTCTCGCTGCTCCCTGGGTGTCGTAGGGCAGGGTGGGCGTCAGGTCGTAGTCGTAGTTCCCCATGGTGGCAAAGGGCGAGCGGAAGACAGGCAGGGTGCTCTGAAAGGCCAGCTGGTCCACCGCAAACTCATAGGCGTGGATCAGCCCCCGGTGTCTGGGGACAGCAGAGAGGCAGTGATGGCGGCGGCCCCCCACGGGGAGGGGTGGAGGACCCTGCACCCCCCACCCCCACGGGCACCGACCTCCTGTGCGTGGTGCTGCTGTCCAGGTCGGCGTTGCGCACCACGCGCTCGTAGGGCACGTTGGCTGTGATGAGGCTGTGGTTGTTGAAGGCGAGGTGGCGGACTGGGTGCCTGCAACACAGGGGAGCCTGCTGACATCGCAGCCCAAGACCCGTCCTGAGCCGTGGGGGTGCCCTCGGGGAGAGCACCCCCAGACACTCCTTTCTGAAGCAAAGCCTCTCTCTCAAGGACCCCTTAAAGAGTCTGTGGAAAGTAGCATGGAATGAGTAGAACTTTCCAAGCCCTTTCCTACGAAGCTGGCCCCTCCCACTTCACCTGCTGGGTGGTCTCAGCCACTGCCTTTCTGCTCTCAGAGTCAGTGTCCCCTCTCTGGGGGACTAGAGGGGATCCTAGTGGTGCCCCAACTCCTGAGTCCTAAAAGCAAACCAACCCCCTGCCCCTGTGTGCATCCTGACTTCCCCGAGGGGCTCTGAGATTTCAACTCTTCCCTCC
>PVJH01048421.1:0-10790 GCA_004026705.1 Nesogale talazaci | reverse complement strand
ACCTGGGCAGGTGACCGCAGAGCCTTGAGCTGTGGGGGAGATGGGTGCCACTGTCCCCATCCAGCAGGGCACTTCAGCCGGACCCCTCTCATCAGGTACAAGCAGGAGATCCTGAGGCTGAGGAAGCTGGGGGAACGGCCCCCCAGAGCAGATGCCAGCCCAGTCCAGCCCTCCCACCCGAGGACCCGCAGTCGCTAGTGCGGAGAGGAGTTCCCTCCCCCACCTCATCCAGCCGCAGAGCCCTCTCCGACCTGCAGTGACACCCCCCACCCCCCCCTACTAAACCAGAGTCAGGCTGGACTGCGTCTTTATTGTGTTCCCAAGGGGCTTGAGAAGCAGAGGGCAGCCAGTGTCCCTGGCAAGTCCACTAGTGGACATCGTAGGCCCAGACTCGGTCTACGCCCTCTCCGAGAATAGCTGCTGGTTTCCAGGTGGGGAGGGGGAAGCGTCCGGACACGACACGGGCCCCTGGGGGCAGTTCGGCCTGCAGCTTGGTCTCCAGCATCGGGAGCTATGGGAGGCAATGGACACGTCATGGGCTCACGGGCGGGGAGCACCCAGCCCCTGCCCGCCTCCGCCCACTGGCACTGTCCCCAGACCTACCACACTGGGTGCCAGAAACACGGACACGTTGTGGCAGTCTCTCAGGTCCACCTACAGGAACAGGTGTCACCCCAGCAGGGCAGGGGACAAAGGCATTGGGTCACTGAGGCTCAGGTGACACATCCCTCCCCCAAAGCCCTCAGGGCAGGGGCCAGGGATGGGACCGGGGAGCGCAGAGCCGGCGGGTACCTTCCAGAGGTCCTCACGCAGGTAACGCACGCGGCTGGCGCAGCCTGCCCTCCAGGCATAGAGGCGCGCCAGCCCCACCAGCCACGGGTTCAGCTCGTAGCCCAGGGCTGGGCGGAGGCCACACCGGTGCGCAGCCAACACCTGTGAGCAGGAGGTGGGGTTGGGTCCAGGAGGCGGGCAGCTCGACCCACCCGCCTCCCCCGCCCCCCGGAGCCCTTACGATCCTGCCGTCGCCAGAGCCCAGGTCCACCATCTTTCCCTGGCGGCCTCGCAGCAGCGATAGCACGTTCTCCACCTGGCGCGCGCTTGCACCCACATATGGCACCTGGGGGAAGGGGAGGGGCGGCAACGGGAGGGCTGGCGCAGGCCACGCCCACCCCTTCTGATACGTGGGCTTCCTGCCCCACAGGCCGTCACTTCGCGTGCTCATCGGTGGATCCCGTCCTGACCCTGGGTCCATCTGTTTACCTACAGCCCCCCTCCTACCTCTGGCACCAGCCGCTCACTTGTAGGCCCCGCCCCGACGCTCCTCTATTTACATTCAGGCCCCGCCCCGAAGCCTCCTTAGCCCCGCCCCGAGGCCGAACCGCTCGCTCGCAGGCTCCACCCTGAGGCTGCGCTAACCCCACCCCGCCTCTGGAGCCCGCCCCTCCCTCGCCGGCCCCGCCCCGGCGGCGCGCGCCCACACCTGCAGGCGGAGCGGCACGCGCCGGAAGCCGGGCTGCAAGAGCAGCGCCCACACGGCGTAGGCCGCCAGGCCCGAGCCCGCCGCGGCCTGCAGCAGCTCCCGCGCGCCCAGCCTCCGCTCGCGCAACTCGGACAGCGCTTCCGCCGGGTCGTCGGGCTCCATTGCCGCCGGCGGCGCGGCGCGGGGCGGGCTCGCCGCCTAGCCCCTCGTGCCACGGCCCCCTCCCCCGGCGTTGCCCGTGACCGAGTCGGAGGCGCCGGAAGCGAGGGGCGGGAACCGGTGACTACCGGAAGTGGCCGCGTCCGTAGGCTTAGCGGGTCCGTTCGCGCTCCAGCCCGCCGGAGCCAGAGTTCCCCCCCCCCCACGCGCTCCTTCCCCCGCCGGCGCCGCCCAGCGCTTCAGGGTGCTGGAGAGCCCGAGCGCGTGTGCGCCGCGACTTGAGCAGGGGCCGGCCCGGCTAGGCCCTGCTGCAGAATCCGCGGTGGTCGAGTCGAGGGAGTCTCCGCTGACCCAGGACTCCCTGAAAGCCGGCCGAGCCCCAGAGCAGCCTAAAAAGGACACCCTTCCGGTCCCTCCCACAGCTGGAGGCAATTAGCCAAGTGGGCGGGAAATCAAATGGGGGAGGCCAGGAGGGGGAGAGTGTCCGCAGCCCAGGATGACAGATGCTGCCTCCATTGAGTGAGTGGGGGTGGGAGCCGGATGTGAGGGGCTGGGGCCTCTGGCTGCTCGCCCAGCCTGGGGGTGGGAGGCCGAAGCCCAGCAACTGGAGGGATCTGTCCCTTCCCTAGGAATGTCAAAGACTGGCATTCCTGGATGATGCTTGGAAAAACCTGTGTTGGGGGGGGAGGTGGGGGTTGGACGCAAGTCAGTACACAGAACCCTGATCTGGGCCGAACCCCCATGTTGGCCGGGCAGGTCTGAGAACATGGCCCCCCGTTTCAAACAGTGTTTCTCAGCCAGCCGTTTCTGGGGGGGGGGGGGGGCAGCTGTCTCTGTCACAGGGCCTTTAGCTCTTGAGAGCACCCCGGGAAGCTGGATGGGGTGTGCCCACCCTGCGCCGGCAGGCGTTGCCACAGCACCCCGTCGTGTCAGGGTACCTAGATTCACCCCAGGTCCCAGAGCAAGGCTGGGCCCCAGAGGGCACTGAAGGTCTGGAGCCGGTGGCGCCAGCCCAGCAAGCCCTCCCCATCCGAGGGGGGACGGGGAGGGGGGCACTAGGGGAGGCTCCGACTCTGCCCGGGCAGGTGGGAGACGCCAGCAGGTCTCATGCTGGCGGGCGGACAGAGGAGGGGGAGGCAGTGTGCAGTGGGGTTCCGTGTGCTCCCAGAGAAGGGGGATGAGGGACCGTGACCCTTAAAGTGAAAACCTGGTCCAGCTCCCAGGAAGGGAGGGGAGGGGCGGGATTGAACATTTGGGGAGATGAAGCAGACTAGAGACAAGACGGGGTCCTTAAGAGTCCTGCCTCGGCTCCCAGCACCAAAGGGCGGTCCCAGGGCGAGACCACCCCTCCCCCGCCCCCAACAGCGGCTCTCGGGTGCCCCGCCCATGGAGGGGCTTGGTGCTCGGAGGAGGGGGCCCAGCTTCCGCGGAGGTGGGCTGGGGTGAGGGCGTCTGCATGCCTGCCCTGCCGCCTTTTGTGAGCGGGATTCCTCATCCCGCCAAACTTGGAGCCGGGTGCGGGGGAGGGGAGTGCGGGGCACAAAGGGCTAGTGGCGGGAAACCCTGGCCGCTTACGGTGAGCGGCCGGGCGGACCCTGCCGGAGACTCCACACTCACTGCTCCAGTCAGGATGCCTGGCACGTCCCAGGGGCCTCCGGACAGAGCAGGACAGAGGGCCCCATTCTTCCCGAGAGTGGGCTGACCAAGGATGACTGCTGGGGGGGCGGGGGGAGTTAGGAGCAGGCCCTCCCCCCACCCCCCACCCCGTGCTGCTGAAGCTCGGCCCGGGAAGCTGTGTCCACCTGTCCCCGCCCCAGGAGGCAGCCTCAGCCTCCCCCTCTAAGAAATGGGAGCCTGGCATGTGGCAGAACAAGGTACAATACACGGAAACGGGGGTCATCACTGACGTCATGCGCGTTCTTACTGATCGGCACTACAGTTCAGGCTCCCTCTGGAGGCCCCCTCACCCCGCCAGCCCCATCCCCGGAGAGGGGCCTCAGGGGCAGTCACTCCTGGCCGCCCTCAGTCCAGCGCCACCTCGCAGGGCAGCACGTGGGCAGCGCGCGCAGCCTCGTAGGCACGGTGGAACTCCTGGCCTCGGGGGGCACAGCCCAGCCAGGCCTCGCCGAAGCGGCTCCAGCCCATGAAGAGGAAGGAGCCGGGGCCAGGGCGCACGCCGCAGTGCAGCGGGGTGCGGATGGAGACCTGCGCGGCGCCCCCCGCGCTGGGCACGGGCGGCATGTGACGGAACACGCGGGCAGCGGCCACCTGGATGACAGACGCCTGCAGCTCCGGGTCGTGGCTGATCCCCCGGATGGTCCCTTGGATCACTGTGGGGGGCATGTGGCCAGTGGTGGGAATGTGTCGGGGGCGGCGGGCAGAGCCCCGCACACCCCCACAGCTGGACACTCACCAAAGTCACTGGTGCAGGCAGCCAGGAGAAGCTCGGTGTCATTGCAGGGCCTGCACGCGCCTGGGGGTAATTACAGGCGCTAAGCGTCACCCCGGCCTTTGTGGGGACCCCGGCGTGGGGGGGAGAGGGGAGAGGGAACCCCTGACTCATGGGGTGCACTCAGTGGTGCAGACCTGAACGTAAGGCTGCGCCTCGCTGGCATGGCTGGAGGGCACCCCTGCCCCAGTCTATACCAGGTGCCTAGAAGTTCCCTGACCTCAGAGACCAACGGGCTCAAAGTCACAGGGAGGATGGGGCCACCACCGCGGGGGCGTGGGGTGGGGGGAAGAGGTCAGGCCACAGGATGAAGACCCCCCTATCCTCTATGAGGTCAGGCTGCATGCCCCAGAAGATGGAAGAGCTAGCCCAGTGGGGAGGCGTTACCGTGGCAACGGGGCAGCCGCGCTGGACTTTTTTGTTGGTCTTGGCAGGGGGAGGAGAGGGAGGTCACGCCTGGGCCGGCAGCCCTGGGCAGCTTGGGCTAGAGTTTGGATTGTGCCTCTCACGCCCCCTCCCCCACCCAGCCCCAACCCTAAGGGAGCAGGGGCAGGAGGTAGCCATGCCTGGGACCCTACCTCCTCCCCTCCCCCACCAATTCTGCCAACTGCTTTTTGTCAAAGGTGCAGCCGGAAGGGCCACCCAGGTCCCCCTCCACTTTCTGGATAATTGGCCTTCGACAAGCACCGCCCTGCAGGCCTCGGGATATCCACCTGGGCGGGGGCTCCCACGCCCCCCACCAGCATCACCACCACGCGGATGGTCGCTCACCATCCATCCCGAGGCCGCGTGCCTGGGGCAGCAACGGGGCCCGTGGATCCTCCCGCAGCTCGAAGCGGAAGGCGGCCACCCGGCGGCTGATGTCCCGCTGCAGCGCGGCTTGCAGGAAAAGGGCGCGGTGCTCGCCTGGACCCCAGCGCACACAGCGGCCGGCGGCCGGGAGCGGCCCCTCGGCCAGCAGCAGCTCCAGGGCGCCGCCCGCCCGCTCCGCGAAGACCTGGGCGCCCGCAAAGTGTCGCGCGGCTCGCAGGCAGGCGACAGCGGGCTGCCGGCCAGCGTCAGGGCGGCCCAGGGTCAGACGCAGAGCGCCGGCCGGGTACAGCCACTCCACGGTCCCCTCTGCACAGTCCAAGCTCAGCTGCCCCACGCTGCCGGGCTCCTGCGTCAGGCCGCTGGACACAGGAGCAGCCGGGCTGAACTGGGCGCCCTGCGTCCCCGCCCAGCCCTCCCTCTCCCCCCTCCCGCCCTCCTCCAAGGAAACGCGCCCCGCGGTCGCCGGAGCCCCGGGGAGGGCAGGGCAGGGCTTTGGGGCAGGGAGCGCAGGCTTCCCGGCGGTCCTACCTGCCTGTCCAGCTGCAGCGGTCCCCGGAGTAGCCGGAGCGCGCGGACGCCGCCAGGAGGACGCAGCAGAGCGCGCCGAGCAGCACTGGGGGCGGCATGGCGCGCGGAAGGCCCCGGAGGCCGGGGTCTCTGGTGCCGGCCAGAGGGACTGGCACGGGCGGCCGCGCCGCACGCGGGGCGCCGGCCGCCCGCCCGCCCGCCGGCCCGGGCGCAGCCCCACCGCCCGCCCGCCCTAGCGGGTCCGCGCCGCCCGCTCGGGCCACGGCGCCGCGCGGGCCCGGGGGCGGGGCGGCGGCGGGCACCAATCCCAGCGCAGCCCCGGAACTTTCCGCCAATCGGAGCGGCGCTCGGGGGCGGGGCGGGCAGCCCGGGTTCGGGGCGCAGCTGGGCTCTCCCCACCTCTCCGCCCCCACTTAGGCTGCCCCGGCGTGGGCGAGAGAGACGGTCATCCGGTCACCCTCCGGGAGTTGGGTCCAAGCGCTAGCCCAGCCTGAGCGCGCCACGGACAGGGGGCTGCGGGGAGGGCAGCCCGGCCACCTAGAACCGACCACTGCCCACGGGAGGACCATCCAGGCGCTCCAATGAACACTGCCCGGGCCAGCGCCATGCTCACAATTGCCCCCATGCCTGAGCCCAGCCTTGGTGTCAGTCCAGCGCATCGAGGGCCTTCCTCATTTCCGCTGCCCCTGAGGTCCTCCAAGGACTGGTCTCCCTGACAACGTGTGCAAAGGACGTGAGACAAGTCCCACCATCCTGGCCTCTAAGGAGAGCTTCTGCCGAGACACATACGTTTGTCCTTGTAGCGTCTGTGATACTTTACGTATTCTTCTGCAGCACAGTTCAAATGCCTCGCAGGCGTCTACAGCAGCGGTTCTCAACCTGTGGGTCGAGACCCCTTTGGGAGTCAAACCACAATTTCATGGGGGGGGAGTCGCTCAATGCGTAACAGTAGCAAAATGACAGTGATGAAGTAGTGAGAATGATTTTTTTTTGGGGGGGGTGGACATCACTGCCCTCTGGTGGTCGTGGGAGCCACCCAGCGCTGCTCCTGAGAGCTGCCGCAGGATTTGACCCTCCACGCCCGCGGGCCACAGTCCCGCACCACCAGAGAATGATTTTATGGTTAGGGGGTCACCAGAACGTGAGGAACTGTATGAAAGGGTCACGGTGGCACAAGGAAGGTTGAGAACCCCTGCTCCACCTTATTCCCTATTTAGTGTCCAACTCTCACCTGCTTACGAGGCCGCAGGGAATACCATGGCTCTGGTCAGGCGCACCCTAACCCTAGTCCCCGGACCCTCCACCCACCTCTTTCTTCAGCTCACGCTGACGCACGTTTGCCCAAGGGATGTTGTGGCCAGTGACCCGTGATAGGTCCCGGGACTGGAGCTAGCTGCAGAACAGCCCCTGCAAAGTCTGGACATGCTAAACCTCGGTGGACTCTCCAAGACCAGGGTACTGTCCAGAGTGCCCATGAAGGTCCGGGCAAACGGAGAAGCTGACCTCAGGCCTCCTCCAGAGGGTGGACCGCTGATGCCACTTGCCGCCCAGTCAGGCCTGCAGGCCCTCTGCTGACTCTGATCCCCCAGGCCCTGGTCCTGGAGCTCAGGGCTGGGAGAAGTCAGAGGAGCCCCAGAGGAAGGGGGAGGCAAGGGGTGACAGCCCTTCCTCGCCCAAGCCAGAGGGGAGTGGAGGCCAACGCCATCGGCGTGGGACCTTCGAGGATGAGCAGGGCCTGGAGGGAGGGAGGCCCTCGAAGACTTTCTTCAGCCGTAAGAGCCACTTCCAGGCATCCCTGGACCCAGGCCAGTCTATTCCAAACCTGAGTTCAGACATTGGGCTCTTTGCGCCCTCTGGTGGCCATACGAAGCCTCTGCAACCAGACTCTGGACAGCTATTAGGGCCTGGTCACCTGGGGGTTCAAAAACCACTGCTGAGGGGGAAAGATGAGACTCTCTACTCCTGTCAACCGTCTCAGACACACAGAGCGTCACTATGCGTCATCCCCAAGAGCATGGGCCCGAGACACCCCTCTCCCCTGCCTCGTAGTCCCTCGCCCTGCATTCCGGGAAGTGCGGCCACTCTGACGTTTGTCACGGACTCACAAACCGGGGAGCTGTCCTGTGCTGTGGTCTGGGCCATGGCCCCAAAGGGAATAGGGGCCCTCCCTTCCCCTCCCCTCCCATTCCCTGGCGGTGTGTGCAGTTCCATGGAGCACAGGGAGGCAGCATTTCCACCCGCCAGCTGGTGGTGGTGGGCATCTTCCCAGTCCAGCTCTGAGCCACCCCCCCCATGGACATGATCTATGTATACATACATGTGTGACACCTCCACACACATGCATGTGCATGCATAATGCCCATAAGTGTGCACGCCATGTAAATACACGCATGTATGCATGTGTACACATACATGTGGCCTGTGGATGGGCATGCATGTCATGTATCTACATCCATTGCACGCACACACCTAACGCCTATGAATGCACGCTGTATGTACAGATATGCACCTAGAAATGAACATGCATGCACCATGTATGTCTATATGCACGTATGTAGCATGCACAGACAACTGAACATGAATACACATGTGCGTTGTGTCCGGGAGTGCACATGTGGGGTGGACGTGGATATGCATGTGTACACACTGACACACATATGCATATGGACTGTGCCCATGACTGCACACACAATATAGGGATCAATGCACAGATGGACACACTGACACACATGCACAATGCCCATTTGCACACACAGCGTTGATATGTGGATTCTTGCACACACGCACACACAGGCAAATGAGAGAGCTGGCTCGTGGGATACTCTGGGCCGGGGATGGCATGGTCGCATGGCAGGGATCGAGGCCCTAGCAGGTGACCTGGGAGCCTCAGCAAGAGGAGCTGCAGGGCACAGGGAGAAGCCAATGCAGGGCCCGAGCAAGGACAGGTGTGGCCCCACTCCAACCTCCCCCGCCCTGGCAGACCCCAATAACCACCCAGCATGGAGATCAGCGAGGGTCACGGATCCCCAAGGTATCTTCAGCCCTCTCTGGACACACACGGGGAGGGACACAGGTGTGAGTTCCGAGGCCCGTTTGTCCTGTGTCCTTTTCTAGTCTGTCTCCTGTAGGGTGGCCTGCCTCCTACTTGACCAGTGTCCCTATGAGGCAAGAGCACACAGGAAAGATGGCTATGCAGTGACGGAGGCAGAGATGGGAGTGGACGGCCGACGAGGAAGCGTGGAGTCCCTTTGGATTCAGAGTGACCGACGGCCAACAGACCAGCACATCCTCACGGCCGTCCTCGTGTCCGGCTGCATCGGTGCAGCCACAGAGTCACTGCTTCTCCTGGAGCATCTTCCTAGGCTGGGTCCTTCTCCAGGAACTGAGCTCTCCTGTTTGGGCTGGGTCCAGACTGGACAGCCCCCATTTCCCAGCCTCTCAGGAAGATGGATGACCTGCGGAACTAAGCAACCCCTGTCACCAGCACCCCAGGAAGCAATTGCTCTCTCCAAGCTGGGACTGGGTCGCCCCTTTCCCAACACCCCAGGGAGCCAGTGTGCAAACAGCAAGACGACTTCTCATGGTCCACATCCTGACTCAAGACCCCACAGCTGCAGCAAGAAAAAACCTCCCTCTTGTCCGCAGAGACTGCCAGAACTGGAGCCCTAAACGTACCCCACCGCCTCACTGACAGCTGCCACTTCCCTACCCCAATTCACTGGGCTGCCGAACCCGCCCGGGAGTTTCCCCCTTAAAGCTGTCCTTGTCTGAATGCTCTTTCTGTTCTGTGTCTCCGTCTCCACCTCCCACTAGTCACCTATCCAGAGCACATGAGGCCAAGTCGCCCCAAGCTAGCTTCTGTTTTGGTTTGTTTTGGGGGTACATCACTGCCCTCAGGTGGTGGGAGTAGGAGGCCCAGCCTTTGCTCCTGTGGAGCCGGAATTGAACCTCCGTCCCAGTGGGCCGCAGTCCCGCGCACAACCACTACGCCCCTGGGGCTCAGCCCCCGCTAGCTTCTAAGAAACACCCTGGCCACACTTCTACTGAGACAGCTGTTTGTTCCCTTGACAGTTCACGAGATTTTCAATATTCTTCGCCAGTGCCATCATCCAAACGCACCGGCTTTTTTTCCAACGTCCTCATCTGAAGTCCATCCTCCATGGGCACCGGCTTGGGTCAGACACACACACCTGCGTCCTCAAAGGAACCTCCTTGCACCCTTTCAGGAGGCCTCGTGCAGCAGGCTCACCCACCGCCACGTGCCCTTGGATTTGACGGCTGCTTCCATGCCCCGATTGTGGCTCCAAGCAAGATGGGCTACTTGACATCTCCTGGTTTTTTCTCGGTCATGACTTGGGCTCTGCGGGCACCTGGAGTCTAGACTACAACCTAGAGGACAGAGAGGCAGTTGCCTGCCTGCGGCCCTGGTGCCTGCTGTCCTGGAGGAGGCTGCAGTCGTGGGCCCGTGGCTGTGGGGCTCGGTGACGCAGAGGCGCCAGGAGCAGGAAGACTGCAGGATGCCCTTCACGTGTCGACAACCTGGCCGTCCCCGGCTGAGAGGCCTTGGTGTCGCTGCCTGGTGGGCGACCGTGGGTGGGGATTCTCAGTTGGCCTCAGTCAGTGTCACCTGCCTCTGCTCCCCAAATCACGCGTCCTAGGGGGCTGCTGGTGCTGGGCGGGAACAGTCCACAGAGAAGTTTCCATGAAGAGGGTCCTGCCAGGAGCCAGGCCTGAGCAGGGAGGGGACTTCAAAGTGCCGGGAACCCAGAGAAGGGAACTCACACACTTGAGACCAAGGCCAGGAGGTGAGCAGGGGCATGGTGCAGGAAGGGGGTCCCGGGCTGGTGGCACAGAGAGGCAAAGGCCCAGAGCTTGATGGGTGGAGCTACAAGAAGTCACTGGGCGACCCTTCAGTGGTGGAGTCCTTTGGGCACGACCCCTGGTGCCAGGAACAGGACACCGAGGATATGGAGACGGAGACCGCTGGCTCCCACTGGCATCCCCACCTTCACCAACGGAGGGGAGCAGTGTCCAGAGGTGGCCCTTTCCTGCCAGTCCTGTGCCAGGCTGGCTCACACGTCCTCAGACGAGCCCCAGCGATCGGCTGCACACTCACCAGCAGGCCCGACCTGTCGTGCCCCCCCCCCCCCCACCGCATGCCAACCAAGTCTACAGCAGCGGTTCTCAACCTGTGGGTCGCGACCCCTTTGGGGGCCAACAGACCCTTTCACAGGGTTGCCCGGTTCATAACAGGAACAAAATGACAGTGATGAAGTAGCCATGAGAATACTTTCATGGTTGGGGGGGCACCCCCACATGGGGCAGTGTATGAAAGGCTGGCAACATGAGGGAGGTTGAGGA
>PVJH01048420.1:0-10631 GCA_004026705.1 Nesogale talazaci | reverse complement strand
TGGAACAATATGGACCAGGTATCAGCAAGCTCCTCTGTCTTCCTTTCTCTTTCCTGACCACTTTGTCTTAGCAGATGGGTCCCTGACTCAGCCTGAGCAGGTGTGTCTTCTCTTGTTCTCCACTCTTCCTGTCTAGGGGTGACCCTGTTCACTTTCTGGTCCAGTTCTCAACTCACAGCTGTTTGGAACCCTGGACCTAAGCACCAGTTAACTTAGAAAAACCCTCTTATGAACACCTCTCAAACGGTATAGGTCAGATCCTCTATTCTATTGGTAGTCTCCTACAGTACTGCTTTGCTTCATACTCAGCAGGATCTGTACAGGGCTCAACAAGACTCCTGCTGCTCACTTCAATGCAACGGCTTCTCTGTCACTGAACTCTGCTGTGCTTGCTGCTGTTTTTCTGTCATTAGTATATACAGTTCAGTGAGTGTTGCCAGCTTAGTGTTATGGTGATTTGTTTGTATTGTCCTTATTCTAAGAGGCTCTGTGCAGGAGTCATCGAATGAAGTCAGAAGTCAGAAGGACTTGATGCATGGGCTTGCTGAAAATGAAGCTGATTTGAATCACTTGCTAATGAAAATCAAGTATTGGTGCCTTCCATATGGAGTCACTGCACATCTCAATGTGAATCAAACCTACATCTTCACAATTGGATGAATGATTAACGTATGATAAACAGGAAAATATTGAATCCATCAAATTTTAATCTTGTGTAGATGTACAATCAATACTCGTGGAAGCATAATTCAAGAAACCAGACAAGACATTGTGTTAGGTACATATGCTGCACAAGGGCACTTTGAAGCTTTAAAGAGAAAAGATGCTTTTCTACGGATTAAGCTTCATCAATATATACCACGGCTTTGTTAATTGCCTCACATACATGTGAAAGCTGGCCATGAAATGAAGACCACGGGGAGAGGTTGGTGGAAATAATGTATTTGAATTATGGTTTGATAAAAAATATTAAGGACACTATGGACTACCAAAATAACAAACAGATCTGTTTTGAGATAAGTATAGTCCCTAGGAAAGGGCATTATTCTTGGTAAAGTAGAAGGGGAGCTAAAAAGAGAAAGCTTCTCTAAGAGATAATATAAACAATAGCTGCAGGGGGCTTAAACACAGCAACATTCATAAGGATAGCTCAGAGGAAGGCAGCATTTCACACTGTTGCATGTAAGGTTGCTAGGAATTAAAACTGTCTACAAGAACAGGAGTTTCTCAGTCCAAATAACTCACTTTTCTCCTGGATCTCCGTGATGAGGATGCTCAGTCAAGCTTCTGTATGTTAAGATTTTTATCAGTTACCAGCTAAGGTCTTCAAACAATCAGGGAAAGTTCACATTGGTGGCAGAGGGACAGCCAATCACAGGAAAGATAGACAACCTGGTTATACATAGAGTGAGTTTGCCAATCCGTTCACAAACTGTACTTATCCAATTATTTTCAGAGATTAGAGACCTGTGACCAAAGGCTACAGAATGGAAAAGTGATAGTCCCACAGATCCACTGATGGTCACAGTTGAGAAGGGTTGGCAAAATTGGAGCTCATTGATGTTTAGGCAGAAATTAGAAAAACTAGAGATGAGAGTTGTGAGCCAGATGCTTTTCCTCTTTTTTTTTAACCTGGGGGAATTTAGGAGAGGGCAGGGAATATTCCTTCAAGGACATCCACGCCAGACCTTCTCCACCTATATTTTGTCTTATCCTCTGTTCACATCATGTTTGTTTCTGGGCTTTCTTGAGTCATTATCTTTCATCATGTTGTTGGCTAAACGGACTACTTGTCATATCGAATATGCTTTGCATTGAAGGAGTGTCTGGGGAATTGTTTTGATGGTTTCAGATGCATCCATGCATTTTAGGTCATTTACATGATTTGAATTATTAGTAAAGTTTACTTGATACTAAGTAATATGGCTGATCCTTGGGAGTTTGATTGGACATTTCATTACCTCGTATAATCTAGAAAAAAATCTTTCCATCTCAAATTGTTTAATGAATCTCTTAAAACTCCATTGTATGGAAGGCACTATTAAGTCTGACAAGTGTTTATAAGAACCTGTTCCAACTAGATGGTACAGATAGCAAACACAGCAATCACAGGGTAAATATGTAAAATATTCTCTGGTAATTGTTTGCAGAAAACAAAAGTAACATGGCACAAGAAATAAAAAGCTATGGGTGTGAGAATACCAATACCTATGTTGGAAGTGCTAGATTTTTTTGATGCTTTTGTGCATTTAAAAAAATCTACTACTGTTCGTTCTCATGAGAGACTTACAAGCATAATAGTAGATGGTTTGAAATGTGTCCATGAGCACTAACTAGAATTGTTCAAAAAATCAGCTCTGCAATTTATCCATACTTTACTTTTAGAGTCTTCTTACTGAGGTTATTGTTGGTCTTGAGTTAGCCAATCTCTTTTGTTATTCTCCTTTCCATTGTTGCTGGAAATTTGAATTTCCGCTCTTCTGTAGACTATTTCAGTAGAGAGAACTTAAAATAGAGGAAACAAAGCATTTTACCTCTGTTTGCTCCTTCCCCCAAAGAACACCTTTAAGGTTTTACATTGTAAAGCAAAAAAAAAAAAAAAATCACCAAATCAGCTTTCCTTGGGTTCAGGGTGTAAAATTATCATTCATGTTTATCCCTAGTTTTTTGGCATTGACAAGTTTCTCTCAAAGAAAAAACCAAACCAAACTTCACCCTCATTGAGTCAATGCTGACACATAGGGACCCACTGAAGGTTTCTGAGACTGAGAGGAGAGAGCCCACCATTTCTCCCATGGCTTTAAGCTGACAGCCAGGCGAGTCACAGCCTAACAGAGGACCACTACAAACCAAATGCTGTCATATGATACAAATGCATACATGTGTAAAGGTTCCTCAAGCAGTTGAGAAAGCAGGAAACTAAGCTTAGAAAATGGTGAGCATTAAAATTAACGTTGAATTATTCTATTACATTTAATTGGTGAGTGTTTTATATATATATATGTGTGTATATATATATAATGAAAAAAGTATGTATGTCTTTAAAAGACATCAGATAGTTAGAAGACTCAAGAGTTTGAAATATTTGAGTGATTCCATGGATAAGATCCTGCTCTATCTCTTCTTCCTGCCTGCTAGGCCACAGCCACTTATCTGCTCTGATGTTTCATCCCTCACTAAGTGACAAAACTAATGACATACAATAGCGATGTTTAAAATAAATGAAATTTCTCAGCAAGTGGTGAGCACTAACACTTTCACAAGATCAGCAAAAAAGTCTCAGTCTATCAAAGATACACGTATTACTCTTATTGCAAAAGAGACTTGTGACAGATTTCCACCTGGTCTCAGAAGGTGAATGTTTTGAGAGGACATTTAGAGGATTTGGGGAACAGAATGCATGGTAATTATTTCAGATTGTTGAACAAAAGAAAGCAGATTTTAGCTAATATTTTATAAAATAATTTAAGTTGGATGCACATATCAATAGAGGGTTATAAATAAATAAGTCTGCTTAATAAAGCAATTTGTGCGCTAAGGTTAACAATATATTGTCTAAGAGGATACTTATTTCCCCAAGAAAGCTAAGTCTTGAATTATTATTTTTAAAAACGTTATGCAAGTATTTTCTTGGGAAAAGCATGAAAGTGCTTATTGATCTTCTGCCATAGCAAAATGGGTTATAATTTCAGAATAACTATTCAATTAATGCTTACAAAGGTGATTTTATGCTATAGATGCAGATAAGATTCCATTTTCACAGTTGCTCAAAAGATCTCATTAAAATACAACTGTTCCAGTGACAGATTTTCATTTGTCTATGAACCACCTTTTCTACCACATGCAGAAAAAATACTCTTGATAAAGTTGACTATATTATATCTGCTTTCGGATTTCCTAAATAAAACCAAGATTATTTGCCATTTTAGTAATCCCTGGGCACACCTCATACCAACAGGAAGGATTTGGAGAATGCAATAGGAAATGTGGTGCACACTGTTCCACAGCAATAAAGTAGTGTTTAAGAGCATGAGGTTTGTAGTTATGTGAAAGTATGAACCATACATATTGAATCTATTACATAAACGATATTAATTCAACTCTAAAAATTAATTGTGGCTACTATATACATTAATAGTTTGCATTCTATCATCCATTAATACATTCAGAGTGCTTAGAAGTGTGATATTGATAAAAATAATTTCATGAACATGAGCTATTAGTGATAGTATTAATACCTGTCTTATACTATTCATCACTGATATGTAGACATCTACTTTGATCTTGGGAATGCCATATTCTTTTCTCTTAGAAATCTACTAAGTCATTGTTATTCAAAATATTATCATTATATAATCCACGCAAATTTCCACTTTTTTTACCCTCTCATTATTACATATATGGTGTTTCAGGCTCTCATCCCCGCTAGCTTTATGATCCTTTCCTGCATCATTTGGGAGACTGAAGTGTAGTATAACTGTTCCAGATTCATTCAGTTCCTGGCCTTAGGAAGGCAGTCATGAAGCAATCCTAATTCTTGGTGATTTATGAGAGACTCCCACTGAAATGTAGTTATTAACTTAATATGACCCTTCTAAAATAATCATCGCTTTTGTGATGGGTTATAAACTCTAGCCTTTACACATATAGTTTTAATGCCATTTTAGAGAGTTTATGTTATGCAAATGAGATAGGATTAAGGTGGGATGTGTTTTGAGTCTCTGTCTGTAGGGTGAGACTCATCCCCTTTGCTTCCATATACATATGTTCTCCAAAAGGCAAAAACCATATGCCCTACCCAAACTGTATATGTCATCTCTCCTTCCCAATTGATCATACACAGAAGCAAAGAGACCTGTTTTGACTTTGGAACGTTTTTGATTATGTTTCTGGCCTCTGCATTTGAGTTCCCTCTGTCTGATCTCAGGCTTTTGAAACTTGACTGTTGGATTTCCTCAATTTCCATCGCCTTTTGTAGGAGGGTTCTACAGGATAGAATTCTGATTTGGAGTTCACCAGCATTCAAAGCATGTGTCATTTTCTGAAAAGATTGAAGAGTTCTGTTATACATTATAATGAATTTTAGAGTCCTGGACATGGGGAAATACATTAATGGAAGGAATGGTAGTTGATATCAGTGATCAGTTTGAGAGTATTCCAGAGCATTTTGGAAATGTAGGGTGTCTGAATAATTTTTAACCTAAATTTATTTAAAATAAGTCATATCTTAAGTTTTCTATAGCAAATTAGTTTGTATCCACCTCTAAGCTCCAAGTGGGATGAAATGAACACTTTTACTTAAAGAGTCCCCAATTATATGAACTGTCTACTTGCTTCTTCCAATTCTAGAGCCAATAGCTCTGTAAGAGTTACAGCTGCCATTTCAAGTATTTGCTTTCATTTATCTTTACTAATCTTTACTATTTTTACTATTCTTATCCTTAAGCAAGAAAAGAATCTTTGTTTTGTTTATTTTCCATTTTGATTGCTCTGATTAATAAAATTTTATTTTATATTCATTTTATATTCACAGAAAAATAATTATGAAGAAATAAAAAAGAATTCCAATAAAGGTAACACTCACTTTGACTTATTAAATCTTAACCGTAGGATAACATATTACAATGCTTAATGAATTTTAATACATTATTACTAGTCACAAAATCCCATAATTAATATAGCTCATATTGAACCATATTTACATAGTAGTTATCTGTTAGTCCAGGTAGGCTAGAGAAACAAATTCCTAAACACACATATGGATATAAGGGAAAGGTTTATATACAAGAGAAATGGAACATTGAGAAAGCATCCCAACCCAGTCCAGTCCAAGGTCATAAGCCCAATATTAGCTCATATGTCTGATACCAGTATATAAAATCTTTTTCAGATTCACAAGGCACATCCAATGATGCCAGGAAAATCATCGGCCAGTAGGTGCAGAGCCTTGTGTATCCAGTGGTGGTAGAAGTATCTCATTTTTGACAGGGGTCTCTCTGTCAAGCACTAGCTAATATCTAAGCACTAGCAGAAACCTCCATGTGACTTCTCTGCCCCAGAGGTCTGGTTCCATCAGGACAAGCCCATGTGACTTCTCCTCCAGGTTCCAGGACTCAGGAGCTATGGTGTTATCTTGTCTTGTCAGTACAGCGTATCCAAGGAACTGAGTGAAGTGTGACTCACCTCCCTGGGGGACAATAATGCGAGACTTCCCAGAATTCTCAGGAGAAGGCCATGCCCACATAGAGGTCTCATTGGCTATCTCCAGATTGACAGGCTAAACTCCACCTCAACACTCCCATTCCTGAAATTGACACATACCAGTGACTGCCACAGTTATCTAATATCCTTTTTATAAACCAAGACCCTAACCAAAATAAATTTAATTTGTAGGCATTCCTTTGCTGTAACTATTTTTTTACACTTCATGGTTAAAAACCCTAATAATATTTTATGCAACTAGTAAGGTATTTGCAGATTGGATACGTTTTTTGAAATTATTTCCTTGGGCTGAGCCCTGGGGGCGTAAGTGGTTGAGTGCAGGACTGTGGCCTGTGGGCTTGGCAGTTCGAATCCAGCGGCGGCTCTCAGGAGCGGCACTGGGTGGCGCCCACGACCACCAGAGGCAGTGATGCCCATGAAAAATAAATAAAAATTTTAAAAAAAGAAATTATTTCCTCATAGCTAAACTAGAATAACTTATTCTATGGATGAAGACTACAGAGACACGTTTCCATTTGTGTCACAATTATTCAAATAAGTTAGTGATATGATTTATTTCTTTTGAAGTCATGGCTTAAGTTAGGCATAGTTTGCCATTTTAAGGTCATTCTTTTATTTCCCCTAACACTTTGAAGACAAGTTACTAGACACAGGCTAGGCTAAAGGTTCAGTTTTGATGCTCCTTCTCATTGGCGGAGATTAGATATTGACATAGTTAGATTTGTGTGTGTGCATCACTGCCCCCTGGTGGGAATAGGAGGCCCAGCCTTGCTCCTGGAGAACTACTGCTGAATTTGAACCGCCAACCCCACACTCCTGCACTCAACCACTGTGGCCGCAGTCACGCACTCAACCACTACGCCACCGGGGCTCAGCCCTTAAATAGTTAGATTTTGTGTCATGTTGGCTAGATCAAAATTTGCCAGTTGAAGACTCCCTCATGATATAATTAGTATAATGTAATCAACTTCACCACAGAATCTGCTTCGAATAACAAAACAGTTGTGGTGAGATTAGATGGAAAATTACCCTTTAATAAAAGTATTGCCTTGATACAAATGGAAGGAAGTTTTATCCAGAGTGTGGTTTACTGCTGTTAAAGATAGCCTATGGAAGGACTTGTTTCTTCCTCCCAGGATGGATAATGGATCTGTCTCATCAACCGCTATTCCTTTGGACTTGAGTCAATGCTCCACATGCTGCCTGTGGACCGTGGATTATTTGATTCTGTATCGATGAGCCTAACTGGCTCACTTTGGATTCATTCATGGATGCCTCCACCAACTGCAGCCTTTCTAATTCTGAATCCATCGACTTCCTTCCTGGTTCATCAGTACTGTACACTACCCGCATCAGGAACAGCCTCCACCTCACCATCTCGATCTTAAAAATGAACTAGACTTCTACAGAACCCCATCTAAGACAGATATGTACTATTAAAATCAAGTTTCTGAAGGCAGATTTTTATTTTTTTCTCATCAATTTATTGACTTATTTATTAAATCATTTATTTATAAGAATGTGGACTTAAAGTTATTTATTTTATGCTTTGGGTTATAATCCAAAATTGATCTATTAATTTATTGCATACATTATTCTTGTATTGGCAGTTGGGTGCTTTTCAGTTGAATCTTGTTTTCTTTGGCATCATTCTTCATGTTGATATTGTTTATTTGTAGTGTGTGTATGTGTGTGTGCGTATGCATGGGTACATCTGTAATATCTGTCACTTTTGGATTCTCTAGGTCCCTCCTGTGTTTCTATCTTAAATCACTCACTTTCCCAAGAAATCTTAGCTTCTTTTCCTGAATAATTATACAAGAAACCATGATTGTACATTGTTTGTTTACTGACACAGAAATTCAATATCTAGAGTCTATCAGCTTCCAGAAAAAGCAGGAAAGTGTAGGAAGCATTTACAGTTTTTTGTTTGTTTGTTTGTTTGTTTGTTTTTGTTTTATAGAAATCGATCTTTATTTTCCACCAACGTCATTTCCGTGGAAGAACAGCTTAACACCACTAGATGGTTGTTTCTACCCACTCGGTGGCCTGAGCGGTGGGGGCTGCGGACCAGTCTTCAGTTGCGGGCTGAGCGCTCCAGTCAGTGGGGCACTGCTGGATGGGCACGGAGGGCACCTGCACACCCTCAGACCAGTCGGCCACCTCAGACTGAGTGGCAATAAACTTGGGAGCAGGAGCAGTCCATTCACCCTGAAACTCTTCCTTGGTCACAGCCTTTTCGTCGCGGCCTGCTCTTCTTTTTCAATCTGCTCTGGTTCTCTGTAGAAGTAGAGATCAGGCATGACCTCCCACGGGTGTACCCGGGAGTGGGTGCCCCGCATGCGCAGAACTTCCCGGGCCAGCATCCACATCAGGCCCAGGCAGTGAGCACCCTTGTTGTTCCATGGGATGGCAATGTCCACGGAGCACAGAGGAGAATCGGTGTTACATAGAGCGATGGTGGGCAACTTCACGTAAGAGGCCTCAGTCAGGGGCTGGTGGTCAGCCCGGGGTCAGTCACCACCAGCAGCCAGGGCTCCCGGAAGGCTGCCTGGATCTGGTGAGTGAAGGTTCCTGGCGTGAAGCGCCCAGCAATGGGAGTAGCTCCCCTGGCAGCGGGAGTAGCTCCAGTGGCAGCGGCAGACTTCAGCACAGCCCGCTGGCCGGTATTCCTGGAAGATATAACGCTCACGTCGGCAGGGTTTTCAATGGCAAAAATGGCGCGAGCAGCCACCAGAAGCTTCTCCCAGGCCCTCTTCAGGTTGATGATATCGATGCCAACGCTCTTCCTTTTGTAGATGTACAGCTCCAACTGGAAGTCAAGGTTGGTGCTACCTAAATGGGTCCCTGCAGCAGGGAATTTAAGGACATCTTCCTCCTTCCTCTGCAGGACGTCAATGGCTCTGGACTTTGCTAAAGTTTCCCTTTTAAGTTAAGACGGGAATCAGGACAACGCAGTGTGGACCCTTCTCTGGGCAGAGCGGAAAGGCCACTTAAAGTTTTAAGGGAAAGAAAAGACATTATTTCCTCAGAGCCTCAAATTACAAAATCCAGCTGACACCTTAATATTAGCTCAGTGATACTAACTGCAAACTTCTGATCTCTGGAATGACAAGATAAAATATTTACATTAGTTTAACAACTGTTTGATACAATGGAAACAGGAGCTCCATATACATTTTAAGCTTCTTATATTTATAAGCTAAAGCAGTATATCTCAGGAGAAGTTTATCTTTCTCTGATGTTTGGGAGTACCTGGCACGGCTCAGGTGAATAGGAGCTGGTGGGAACAGAGTTTGGATGCATCTACACAATTGAGGTCCAACCTAGGGAGTGTACAAGTCCAATCCCTTTCTACGTGCTCAAACCCCAAGCTGAATACTTCAGTAAAAGGATATTGAACATAGAAGCAAAATTTTAAGTTTCTCATTTTACAATATATCATTCTATAGTATAATCTGGGGACAAATGAAATCACTTGAGACTTCATAAACATAAGAGTAAGCAGGAAGAGTCAGTAAGAAGAAAAAAGGATAAGACAAATAAAAGTCAGTAAGAAAGAAGAAGAAGAAGAATCAGTAAGATGTGTGGAGGCAGATACAAAAAGATGAGGCAAAAGAGTAGGTTTGGGTGGTTTGGTGCATAAGAAAGACTCTACCCACTGTTAGCCATGTTGAAGAGAGAGATAGGAAGCTATCAACTTGGGAACTCAGGTCACTAGAAATTGAGAAGTCCGTATTTTATAGCAAGCAATGACATAAGCACTTTAATTTACTGCAACAGAGAATTGAATTCTGCCAGCAACCTAAGTAAGAAAACAATACATTCCTTAAACCTCCAGAAATATTAATATTCTTTCAGGGTAGAGACATAATTTCATGCTAGCTTGATAACTAAGTCTAGAAGTGTAGTCTAGCTTGTCAATCAGTTCACAGCCTGAGGAGGCCAACTTGTGGGCCTGGCCTTCTCATGAGGATTCTGGGAATTTCCTTTCTTTATCCCTGGAGATGGACCCCACTCCCCCTCTGCTTCACCTCCCCAGGCCTGAAATTCTTCTGCCACCACTGGAACATTCTGCTACACTGTGCTCTGAAGACTAGTATTGGACATATGGACTAATATTGGACTTATAGGCTATATCTGGACAGGATTGGGATGCTTTCTCATTATACAATGGCTTTGATATAAATCTATCCTATACATATTAGCCCATATGTCCAACACTAGCCCATAAATGCCTTTTCAGATTCAGGCAACACATGCAATGATGATGAAAAAAGGAAGATTACAGGCTGATGGATGCAAAATCTTTAGAGCACAGTGTAGCAGAATGTTCCAGTGGCGGTGGAAGCATTTCAGCCCTGGGGAGGGTCTACATGAGGCTCCTCAGCAGGAAGGTGAAGCACAGT
>PVJH01048419.1:0-10809 GCA_004026705.1 Nesogale talazaci | reverse complement strand
AGTTATGTATTTTCAACAGGCCCAGAAAGGCTTGAGAGTGATGACAGGATTCAGGTGGACAAGTCCAGGCCCCAAGAGAGGACACAGGAAAAGCAGATTACAGAAGTGGCAAGTACAGTGGTCCACCCTACCTGTTGGGCGTGTTCTCTAGGCCACTGTATTTCAGTACTGCTTGGTAACCCATGTACCTTCATGCCATCAGTCATTCATGTTAGTGTTCTACCCTGTCAGTGACCCAGACCTGGCCCAGATAGACTATGCCTGTTTCCTCCGTAAAGTCAGCATTCCATTTACTAAAACTCATCGGGCTATGGAAAATGGGGTGAGGGGAGGATCAGGTATGACTCTGCATTCCAGATGACTAAGATGTGGTTACCAAAAGGATCCCTTACCCACTCCCCCAAACCCTATGCTTGCTTTAAAATCACTTGTTGGCTTACAAACAAACAACTTTTTGAAGGCAGAATAATCGACACAACATACCCCGCTTCACCACCAGCCACACCCGGAACCTCTTGATCTCACCCCACCCATCATCCCTTTGCAAAATTCAACTGCACAGAAGATCAAACACATGGTGGAAGCTTAGGCTGCCTTCAGTGGCAGTGCAGAAATCAAAGGGGACAGCTGGACAGGGTCCATGTAAGAGGGGAGAAGTCAACCACACAACAAAGGACACTGTACTTTATTAAACTTGGGCACAAAAACATTGTAATGCTGGGGACAAAGATGTAAAAGAAAAAAAGTGAAGGGAAATGGCTGCAAGAGGAAGTGCAACAGCCACAAAGGAGGGCAGGGATGGTCGGTCGTCTGTGGCGTCCTTGTATGCCTCACGTCTTCGTGCCCCCACCCCCACCCACTGCCAAAAGCCCAGCCATCGCCTTCGCAGTGATCTCCAGGCTCTTCTTTCTGCTTCTGTAGCTGGCATCAACGTTCACCTGCCCTGGACAGTCCCAGAGGGAAAAGGGCGCATTTCCAATCATCTGGGCCTGGTCCACGGGTAGCAGTGTCAGCTCCTGGAGAAGCCCCTCCTCTTCACACTCACCAGGGAAGCCAGAGGCCCGTGGCCAAAGCCCAGATCTCAAAGAAAAATGTCAAACCTTTAGAACTAGTTATTTTATTAAATGATATTAATACACATTTCAAAAGGATTTCATTGTTGTTGCCTCTAAAGCATATACTTGTTTTGTTTTCCACACCGAACAAGTGAGACTATCAATCCAACATGTCTAACTTTAATCTTAACAGGCACGCCTGCCTTTTCAAAAACAAAACAAAACAACAGCGGGGGTGGGAGGGGTGGGTGGGGGCGATGACGACGGTGTGTGTTTGAGGGGGATGTTGAAGTGGGGAGGGGGGGTTGAAAGCAGTAATTTACAGCAGCTCCAAAACAGTAACAGCTGAGGCTTAATTCTGCGTGAACCGGTAACTTCATAACTTGATGGTGAAAAATCTGCAATTAGGAAGTTTAGCGTATTCACATTATCTGGGTAGGTCTGCTAAACCACAGAGAACACAAATGCTGCATTCTTGGGACTGGGAAGGTCGAAAGTCCTACTGTTCGTTTTACTCTCCCTGGAAGTAAAGCAAATTGGATTTACTGTTCACTTTGGGAAGGAAGAGGGGAGAACGCGCTCATCTAAGGCTGTAGGAAGCAGGAACTATGAGCTATGTTAGGACTCATTCTCTGAGAGTGCATCATCACTGAGCTTCGTGGGTTCCGGGGCTCTCCCAACCTTCGATTCTCTGTCTGTGATTTTACAGTGAGCATCAAGTCAGAGTGTCTCATGTCAGCTTTCACATGAATCATGTCCTTGCCAGACACACTAAGTTATACTTTCTTTAAAAAATAATCTTGTTTATTTATTTAAACTCAGGTTGAAATACAAAATCAGAGCATGGTCACAGAGTTTTAAATCACAGACACAGAAAGAATAAAACCCCTTTGTTTCGTGTTATGAATACCAGGTTTTTTTGTTTTGTTTTTTACTATATCACATATATACATTGTGTTCATTTACTGCTGCCGACAGATTTCCTTAAAGTTAACAGCTGATAATCACATACATATCCTCACCTCCATCCAAAAACAACCGCACTGAGGAATTTGGGGCTTAAAAAAAAGAGAAGAGATCACATACACACAAACCCTTACAGGTCTGTTTTTGAAACTGTACAAGAGTTTCTCATGGATTAGCCATCGTGCTTTTGAGGACACTGCCCTGTCTTGAGTTAGGAGGCCACCTTCTTGACACCCCCCACGTTTTCTAATAAAATCAAATGGTCAGAGAGTTTCTTCAAGTAAACACTACTTCTAGCTTACACAAGAGCAGCAGAGAATTCACATTCTTTTATTTTAGAATGAAAAACATTCCACTTAATTACTACACGCACGCACACACGCGTACATCAACACACACACTCTTCCTGTCTCACAACTTACCCTAAACAAATGTCTTAGGACTCAACATAACTACACTGTTGCTTTGCTACACTACGTACCCCGATAACCCACACACGAAGTAATGGGAACATGCACTTTTGGCGGGGAAAGCTACAAGGCAGAGGCTGGAAAGGGTCAAAGAAGAACAGTTTCCTTACCACTCTGCTGACCAGACAGATATGCATTAGGAAGCTTGGTGACTTTCAGCATCAAAACCCAGGAACACAGGAGAAGCTCAAATAACATGGGATAAACAAAAACTCCCCAACGGTGATGCTTCTCTTTATCACAAAAGGACGTTTATTCAGAGACAACGAGTCATCTGTTACTCCCTTCCCGTCTTTCTTCTTCCTCTGGGGAAATCCACAGCAACCTCCATACTTCCTGATGTTAGTCCTGTACTACCTCCGCAGAAAATAGAGGAAACTTGCTGACGGTCCCTGACAACTTAACACGCACTCTTCATTTAGCTGGAGGTTTTACATGTGTACCTCGGGAGAAGACACTCATAATGAAAAACAGCAGTCAAATAATAATTGCTTTTCATTGTCCCTAGATAGCCAGGTGATGAAAGACACTTAAACTTCAGGGATTGTCTTTTTCCAGAGTACAAGGTATAGAGTACAAGTAGGGGGCAAGTCCGTGTTTCTGTTGGGTGTGAAATGGCCAAGTCCTGTGGGGACTAGGAGCTGGGAATAACCCTGAACCTTGACATGGGATGGGCTGCCATCTGTAGAGTGGGGCAACGTGAACAGACAGTTTCTTTGTAAGGTAATACCTCCCCTGCCTCAAGAGACCTATGGAGAAAGACTCTAAAAGCTCGGTTTTCATTATTAAGAATAGGGTGTATACAGATCTGGGGCAAGAGGAAAACGAGAAAAATACTTTTCCTTTCTTCAACCTTTGCTGAAAACCACCAACTTACAGTGGAAAGGCACCATGGGAAAAATACGATCTGCTTCTTAGGTTTAAAAAATGGAGAGTTTGCAATGTCTTTGCCACAATTGTCAGGGATAGCATTTCAGATGTGCCTTTGTATCAACTATCAACTTAGTAACCACTGCTGACCAACGTAGAGGTCAAAGTCAAGGGAGAGAACGGTAAGGAAGGCCAGGAGACAGCTTGGCCTAGATGTGCACAAAGGAGAGGCAGGCCCATCACACCGAGAGGACTTTCTCTCCCTGTGTCTCTACAGATTGCTGTAGTCGCTGTTTCCGACTTCTGAAATGAGATCCAGCTTCCTCTGTCTCACACTCCAAGAACAAACAAAAAAAGTTGCTAGTACAAAAGGAGGCTTGCATCTCACCAGTCATCTGTCGGACGGTCCTTTGGAGAGGTTGACTTAAAAAAGAATCATCTCTGAGGAGCAGGGGAGAGCACTCAACGTTGACATGTCTTTAGACACAAAACAGAACACATAACCCTGACGAATCCAGAGGCTCCCACACTTTCCTCCCTTGCCCCATCTCCTGGCTGTCAGCCGGGCACAGAGCAGAGGGAAGGGAGTTGGCTGGTTACCACAGGGTCTTAGCTAGGGAGAGAAGGGGACCCCCTGCCACGGACTACCTGATCAGCCAAGCCCCAAAGAACACCCCAATAGCGTACGTGTTATCATCTGTACTGATGGAAATTTTATTTCAAATGCAGTCATAACCTCCACTAGCTGGGGTAAAGTAGGATTTGCTTGGCTTTTCTCCCTCCTGCCCCCTCCCCACCCAGCCAGCCCCAACCAAAGTGGCTTCAGTTTGTGTTTCTTGTTTCTCCACCCCCTCCTTCAATATGAACAACCGGGGAAAGGTAGATAAGTGCAGAAGGAAGGGGAACTGAGGGAATGGAATAGTGAAATGTAAGCATATGAGACTTTTCAATTTGTAGGCCCTTTGTCATAAAAAAAATTTTAAAAAAAGCATGGAGAGGAAAAACAAAACAGCGACAGTAAATCAAACTCCTACTTCCAACGTTCTCTGACTGTTCAAAAAGCCTTTCCCTTGGTCTCCATCAGTACCTGGGGGGAAAGAATGGGCGTTTTGGTGCAAAGAACGGAGGGCCCCTAGCGAAAGGTGGCCTGGGTCTCTTTAAACTGTGGAACGGGTCTCTGCTGAGAAAAGGTTCCCGGGGCCGAAAGTCTGGCCTGGGACTCCGCAAAAGCAAACCACTCCGGCTGATGGCGTCTCTGTGTGAGGGACCCAAGGGGGGGCCACTGCTGCTGTTGCTGCCTGCCCCACCTCCGCCTCCTCCTCCATGGGCTGGGACCAAATGCTCCAGAGAATGGGATGGCAGGCTCAGGCTCTCACGCACACGGCTGAGGCCAGGGCCGTTGAGGTCCCGTTGAGTGGGTCCCCCGTGGTCCCTGGGTCCCGGGAGCACACCAAAATGCTCAGCCAGGGCCCCTTGAAGGAGAGAAGTGTGGTCCTTGGGAAATACTGCCACAGTCCCTACCACTCCGTGCTCTGCCAGCGGTGGGGTTGGGAAGGGTACAACCCCAGAGTGGTCAACAGGGGGTGGCGGCGGCGGGGCTGGAGTAGAAAAGGGGACACCACTCCCCCCACTGCTGCTGTGCTCCCCAGGGGGTGGGGGCGGGGGCGGGGTAGGGAAGGGGACACCACTGCTGTGCTCCCCAGGAGGAGGAGGTGGGGCAGCATGGGCCAGAGGCGACTCCTTCGTGAAGGGGTTTGAAAGATCCAGAGAGGGCAAGTGAGTGGCTGCTTCTCGGGAGAAGATACCCCCATGATCCTTAGGAGGGACAGATGGGGCAGCTGCTGGCCCCACGGGGTCTCTCTGGAAGGGTGTCCCATGCTCCAAGGGGGCAGGGGGGAGACGATGCTCAAATGTTGAGTTGAAATTGTTGGAACGAAAGCTGCTGACACTCTCCTGAAACTGGGGCGCCCGTTCCTTGTAGGGTGCTGCTTTAAAACCAGCGAGGCCTCCGCTGCCCCCACCCCCAAGAGAAGCCAGCTCAGAGGCAGGTGAGGGGCCATTGTCAAAAGAGCTGCCCGATGTGCTCAGTTCAAACCAACCCACCCTTGACGTCTCGCGCCCATGTCCTCTATTTCCCTTCCCAGACACTCGGATGGACTCTACGGTCTGAATTGGCTCCCCTGACATCCTCCTGTTGGAAGCATGATGATAACCCAAGGTTTCTATCGGGGCCCCCTTTTCTTCTGTACTGTCAGGCAAGTCTAAGCAGGAGGAGGAGACGCGGGTCTCTATACGGTAGTGCTCTTCTTGCTGCTGCTGCTCAGCGGGGCTCAAGCTGGGCTGGGTGAGGCTTGCCAGACTCACACCATCACTTGCACCGCCCTTGCTGGGGGCCTGGCCAGAATGCTTATCATCTGAGGGCTTGCGGGAGGCGTTTTTAAGCATATTCTTAAACTCAATCGTCGACGTGGTGGAAATGGTGGAGGCCAGGACTTTCTCCACGCCTGAGGTGGGTGGGTGGCCCGTGGGAGCGGCAAGGGTATTCTGCGGAGAGAAAAGGGAACGATGTGGGACTGGGTGAGGAGAGTCTGGGTACTGCTTCTGTGGCAAACTGAGGTGCCCAGTGGTAGGTTGAGACAAGCTATTGTGGTTGGAGTCAGGGGTGAAAAATGAATCATTCTTACTCGGTGATGGTGACCGGTCAGACCCAGGTTCATTCCCTCTTATGCTGAAGGCACCGAATAGCCCGGGGGAAGAGGAGAGACGGTCACAGTTCTCACTAGAGTCCAAGAGGGCCCTTACAGCTGGAGGGAAGGCAGCCTTTACCCCAAATTCTTGGGCCCTGTGGCTATAATTAGAAAGAATAGGCTGGTACTCGGCATTATCAGAGAGCTTGCTCGATTTCAGGATGGACTTGGCTGGCTTCTTCTCTAGATTCATCATGGCGGAGGGTGGAGGCCCTGAATATTCAAAATCTCGGTAATCTTCGTCTTCTTGGAAAGAAGTATCTGGATAGAACTTTTCCTGTGAGGAGTCCATCAGGGAAGACGGTCTCTCAATTCCATCAGCAGGCTGCTTATAGGGAGACTCACTGCCCAGGCCAAAGGGTCGAAATGTGGGCACCGAACTGGTGAGCTCCCGGGGGTAGTTTTCGTCTCTCCCAGGGGGTGGTGATCTCGTACTGCTGGGTGTTGAGGAACCAGGGCTAATGATCTTAGAGAGCAAGGATGCAGTATCTACACTGCTGGATGTGGGCTTGTCCATCATCTCATCCTGGGTAGGTGTCCCACTGCGTTCATCCCGCACAGGGGTTCCGTCAATATTGTCCATCGAGGTGCTGGTGGGGCCACGCTGGAAGTCTGAGGGATGGCTCTCTGTTTGGGCACTGGACCCCAAACTGCTCAGGATTGGGATGTTTAAGTTTAAGCCACTGAAACCAGGATTACCTTTTAAGAAGTTGTGGATCTTCATTTCCAGGCTTGGGGAGGTGGATTCTGATTCCAGCTTTGGCTTGGAGATCTCTGAAGATTGGCACATGGCAACTTCAGTAGGTGGGGCAGCAGGACTAGTATTGTTGTGGGTACCTGTAAACCCCAGAGAGTTGGATGGTAGCTTGAAAGTAGTGCTTGGGAGGCCTGGGCTTTGCCCAATTGAAGGCTTGCTGGCTGAAGTTGAAGAGACTTCAGAAGTTGATGAATTAGGAGAATAGTTGAAGCTTTTGGGAATAAAGGATTGAGCATTGGAGGGCAGGCTCCTTCCCTTTACACTGGAAACTGTGGTGTTGGCCGGAGAGGCTGAAGTGCTTTGGGAGGCAGCAGCTTCACTGGCCGGAACTGGATTTCCAGTAACACTCTGAAGCAAGGATGACAGGCCTGTAGAAACAAAGATTAGAGGGGTTAAAAAAGAACAACTCTCTTCCTTACAATAAAAACAAAATGGGCTAATTGGATATTCTCATTCCGGTGGGAACCAGAAAGACATTAAAAGCTGAAGCTGAAGAGAATCAAAACTAGACAAGGGCTAAGTAGAAAATACTGGACCTCATTATCAATATAAAGAGAGAAGTCAGTGGAACGCTTTGCAGTTCAGATCAGAAACAAGAGCAGTGTGACACAATCAAAGGCAACAGGAAGGGGAAGACTTTAGTGTCAAAATCACTCACAGTTTAAAAAGCAAGGCAGAAAAGGAAAGGGAGTGAAAATGATTCTGAAAACAAAATGTTAAGTCCTTCTGTCTTAATGTCTGGTCTGTGTAGTTGTCAAAATGAAAACAGATATTCTGGCTGAGCCCCGGGGCCATCGTGGTTGTGCGTGGGACTGCGGCCCACTGGGACGGAGGTTCAATTCCAGCAGCGGCTCCACAGGAGCAAAGGCTGGGCCTCCAACTCCCACCACCAGAGGGCAGTGATGCCCCCCCCCCCCCAAAAAAAAAAAAAAGAAAATAGATATTCTGCTTGCTTTACATTGTTCCACCTACAGAATGGGCTCTGACAGTCCTGCTAGATTGGTGCTAGCTTTGGGGAAAAATGCTGCTATAATTTTTTTTATTAGGCATCACTGCCCTCAGGTGGTGGGAGTAGGAGGCCCAGCCTTTGCTCCGGGGAGCTGGAATTGAACCTCCAACCCAGTGGGCCGCAGTCCCGTGCACAAGCACTACGCTCTACTATAACTTTTTGGTTTTAAAATGCAGAGCTATAATTCCATACATCATTTGTATCAAGCATGTTTGTAACATGCTACCATCTTAATTTCCAAATAGTTTCTACTTGAGCCCTTGGTATAAACTCCTCTTTCCCCTTCCTTTTTTTTATCTTTAAAAAAAATTTTTTTTGGGGGGGGGGCATCACTGCTCTCAGGTGGTGGGAATAGGAGGCCCAGCCCCACTGTTGGAATTGAACCTCCGTCCCAGTGGGCCGCAGTCCCGCGCACAACCACTATGCCACCGGGGCTCAGCCCTCCCCTTCCTTTTTTAATAAATCATTTTATTGGGGGCTAGAAATATATCATCTTTCAGCAAAATAATTAGTTGGTTTATAAAATAAACAATTTTACCCATGAGTAATGAGTTCCCTTACATGAGACCAAACATTCATCAGTTACACAAAATATGAATTAGATTAATGGGAAATTAACAAACAGAATGGAGATAATGAGAATGCTGACACATTGTAAAAACTGTAGCCCAGTAGACGTCCACCTAAAACACTGTCTTATTCTAATAAAGAAAAACATGCATCATAAACATGCACCACAAATATTCACAAAGCCAGACTAGCAGGGACATTTCAATAGAAAACACCCATGACTCAGGAAAGTCAGGGACTCTGGATCTGCCCAGGTTGACACTCAGGACATCCCACCTGACTCGCTGACAGACAGAGCCTTCACAGAGCACTGAGAAAGATCAGGGCAAAGGCTGAAGAGGCTGAAGTCCAACAAAGCAAAATAGTGCTATGAAAAAAACGTTTCAGGAACATATTTGACGGGAAATGAAAGAAGGGCCTACACATTTGAGATTTTACAACACTCATCAACATTTCTACTCATGAAATATTTTTACACATAGTTCACCTACATTTACAGCTCTAGTCACTGAGTGAAACTATTCTATAATAATATGTAAAAGAAACTAATACTTAACCTGACCCGTTAAGGAATGTTTGTTTGGTCAAAATTCATTTATTTACTGGGATCTATTTAAGTTCTGCTGAATTTCAAGGCCATTCAACCCTTGTCACATTTTAAATTACCTACATCCAAATAATGTTACACAATTTTTGTTTTGTTTTGTTTTTTTGAGGGGCATCACTGCCTTTGGTGGTTGTGGGAGCTACCCAGTGCCGCTCCTGAGAGCCGCCGCTGGATTTGAACCGCCAAGCCCGCGGTCGCAGTCCCGCACTCAACCACTTACACCACCGGGGCTCAGCCCTCATTTGATTTTTTTAAGGTACTTGAAAAACTCTTATTATTAACTATCCTAGGTTTTGAGCAATAGAAGAAACTGCCTCTCATCTGTAAATATTATTTTTCTTCAATATTAACAAGCTAAGCCTGTGCTCCTTTGCCCATTTTGTGCTAAGAAATCTGTAAATATGGGCTATGAGTGAACATAATCAGAGCCAAGTCCTAAGAGATTTAGAAAACAAAACTAGCCACATTGCTCGACATGGTTCTTTTAAAAGTCAAGGAGAACTCTAATTTCCATAAGGAAGCGAGACATGATGAACTACCTACCCATTCATCCACACAGATTTTTCCTAAGGTTTTCTCCTCTATTGTCAGCACACACTAATTCTGTTCAAAATTTTGTCTGCTAAGGGCATCCATGTGATACTGTAGCAGCAATGTGCTGAAAAGAAAAGCTTCTATTTTAACATGTAAATATTGGGTATATTCGAGAACCTAAAATACAAGTTGAACATTTTTACTCTAATTATAACAAGATGAAAGAAGATGGACTACAGGGGCGAGATCATTAACGCACCAATCTCTCAAACTAATTATTCCTTAAATTAGCAGTATAAAGTAAGTTGTCATTATCATTATATAACTGTTTATTGTTGGTGCACTATAAGAGGGTTGTAGAAAACAATTTCAGAATTTAGTTCTGTGGAATGAAATTCTTCTATACATCAAGACAAAATTTACTATAAATAACATGTTGAGGGCTGAGCCCCAGTGGTGTAGTGGTTGTGCACAGTCTGTGGCCCACTGGGTTGGAGGTTCAAATCCAGCAGCAAGGCTGGGCTTCCTATTCCCACCACCAGAGGGCAGTGATGTCCCCAAAACAAAAACAAACAAAAACAAAATAACAGATGTTGATTCTTTTTTTATGCTTTCTTTTTTTGGTTTTTGGGGCATCACTGCTCTCCGGCGTTGGGAGTAGGAGGCCCAGCCCCACTGCTGGAATTGAACCTCCGTCCCAGTGGGCCGCAGTTCCGCGCACAACCACTACGCCACCGGGGCTCAGCCCTTTTTTATGCTTTCATTGGGGGCTTTTACAATTCTTAGGACAATCCATATAATTGAATAAGCTTATTTGCACATATGTTGGCAGCATTCTTTTCTAGACAATCACATTTTTTTTTAAATTGTCTTATTGGGAGTGCATACAACTCGTATCACAATCTGTACATACACCCATTGTATGCAAAGCACATTTGTGTATTTGTTGCCACCATCATTCTCAAAACACTTTCTGGGCAGAGCCCCGGTGGCATAAGTGGTTGAGCGCGGAACTGCAGCCCGCAGATAGTGGGACAAGAGGAAAGTAAAAGGAAATAGAGGAAGGAACTGGAAGGCAAAGGGCATCTACAGAGGTCTATAAATATGGGCATAAACATAGATGAATATATTTGCTGCTGTTGTTGCTTTTTGGGCATCACTGCCCTCTGGGGATGGAATTATAAGGCCCAGCCTTTGCTCCTATGGAGCCACTGCTGGCATTTA
>PVJH01048418.1:0-10803 GCA_004026705.1 Nesogale talazaci | reverse complement strand
GCATACCTGAGCTAAAACTCCATTAATAACTTGATCTCCATTAGCGCTTACTCTGACTGGCGGGTCTTCAAAACACTTTGGGTCCCCTGGAATTAGTGTCAGTACAGAGCCAGTGTCCAGTAATCCCTGAAAAGTTTGATTATTCCTTTCCCCCAATGAGCAGTCACTCTTGTGAAGGGCCGCAGGTCCCTTTGGAGAAAGCAAGAAGAAAGACTAACAGAATCAACCTTCCATGATGTGTCAGGGCCCTTCCAAGGGACCCAGCCTTCCTTCATTCAAGTGGTTGTGGGTCTGTAACAGGCTCAGGTCTGGGAATTGGTTGAGTGATCGTGAATGCCTATCCTGCTGCTCACCTGATCCAGCATTCTTTTGCCTGTATCGGTCACATAAATATTTAGTAGGTCTCCCATATATTTCACTCCTACAGACACCATGACTAAGTAGCCAATGCAATAATTCCACAAGAGACAGGCTGCTTTGATTACTACAAACGCCTTGTTGTCTATCATAACCATGTCTACCTCTTCTCTGTTGATTCAGTGGTGACACTTGCCCTCTGTCACCACGGAGTCCAATCAACCCCATAGTAGGCAAATGTCAGAGTTTACTTAAGGCAGTTCTCACAGTTAATCCTGGTGCACACAACAAGGCAATTATAGGAGTCTTCAAAGATGCTGGGGCCCACCTCACAAACTTATTCCTTATGGTTGTAGTGAAGAATAAATCCTCAGGACACCCCCTTTTGGGTCTATGGGAGTATCCTGATTGATCCATTTCACCATACCAATTTCCCTCAGCTTTTGGATGTCTTCTTCTACAGTGTACCAAGGTAGGTCAGGCACCTCTAGTTGGTCTAATCTGGGCCATCTGGCAGCGCATGCCTCAGTGAACCAGCCAAATAAGGAGTTGGATCCTCAGGCTCTCTCGCTGAGACATTGAAAGAAGAGTCTGTGCTTAGGGGTCTCATATCCAGAAACTCAGACTGATCTAATATTACATTTCTTGCACCAGTATTCCACACCCTCAGTAACCATTCTCAGGGATACTCCCCAGGCTTTTGCTTGTACATATTTGAAAGCTTGAGCAGTTCTTTGTGAGTATAGCGTACTTCTTGAGTAATCACCTCGGCCTCACCCTTAAGAGCTTTCCTTGCCTTAATTTTAGTAACAGGTCTAGCAGAAACTCTCAATGGTGAGGGTGTTTCCTGGGTGTTCTCAGCACTATCTTGTAAGGCATCTGCCCCAGGCAATGGTAGAGATGCAGCCCCACCTGACATTTCACCTTGAGTAGGTTGGTTGATCTGCTCAGGTGTGGGTTGTTTTGTTGATAGTAGGCTACTATCTTTATCTGAGAGAGGTGGATCTATAGACTGGGCTTGTTCAATTGTTTCTTGTGGTGGCGTAACATCCTCCTCTTCTGGATCATCAGCCCATATATTCCCATGCCTTGTTTCAGGGTCCCAATTTTTTCCTATCAATTCCCTCACTTTGGCTTCAGACACTGCTCTAGATCTGCCATTCAGCTGACGTTGTTATTCAGCCACTCACATAATGAGACTTTGGACCTGGTTCTCAGCAATGTCAGCTCTTTTACTACAGCCAAGAAGGCTCTCCTTTGTAGCACAAGCCAAGCCTTCAAGTCCGTGAGCTGTCACTTGAGGCATGCTTCTGAGGCCCTGAGGCAATCCCTCTCTTTATTCACATAGTCCATTGTAAGGAGGACCAGTTAACCAGCCTCCCTGTATTTGAAATCTTGATAAAACTGCTGGAAAATATCAAACATACAATCTCCCAGAGCCTCTCCTGTAACCAGCACCTCATCCATCGGTGCTCCTACTTCAGGTATTGACTTTGCTATTTCACACCATGGACTAGTAGGAGTGGCAAAATTGCCCATGGCTTTAGGTCTAGAATTAGTATCATCAGGGTGCTTAAGATTAATCAGATTGGAGAATCAATCAAAGGAACCCATATTTATAATTTTATTTCTCTAGAAGCACTTCTGGTACCACTTTTGTCCGGCTGGGTTCTCTTAGAGAAATAAAACCAGGATACTAGTAATTCTTTCTATATATTTATATATAGAGAAAGGTATATAAGATAAGAAAGAAACAGTTAACTATCTATAAAGCAGTACAAGTTCCTTGGTGCAACTCACTTGCGTGAGACAGCTAGAAGACCATCAGTCCTTCAAGTTGAGGGCTGCTGAGTAGTCCTCTGTAGAGCAATTCAGGCTATCTGGTCACAGGCAGCAAATAGCAGAGCAGGTCACCAACAGTCAGCCAGATGACAGAGTCCAACAGTCCCCAGTTCAAGAGATGTATATCCCAGGAGTGTGGAGAAGTAAGGCTTGAAGAAACCTCAACTCACAGCTACACAGTCCAGGGTTAGGAGTCCCATGTGTAGTGCTGCTTGGAGGTCAAGGCACAGGACAAACAAGGCAGCTGTCTGGTCTGAAGATCCAAAAGCAAGAGAAGAGGGCGGGACTTGCTGAGCACTTTCTATCTCTGCCCTTCAATTCATCTGGTGTGTTCATTGGCTGTGCCGTCACAACAGACCCACCAACCTTCTGTGGCCATGTTGGCATAACAAGAGTATCCATCACAACAAGATCACAGAAGGGGCAGTTTTAAATGTAGTGCCCTTTACATTAGCCAAGTACACATGGAAATATCTAGTGATATACATGACTAAAAAACCAAAATGTTTTGTATGAGGAAAATTATGGAACACTTACAAGAAACCAAAGGTAATGTCAAAAAATGGAAGCCTATCCAATGCTTGTGGATTGGAAGACTCAATATATTAAGTTTTCAGTTCTTCCTAAGGCACTCCATAATTGTAATGCTAGCCAGATATGAATATCATCATCTTTCTTGAAAGAATTTGAAAAATTTATTACCAACTTAATATGTAGAGGAAAGAAGTCCAGAATTAGAAGAAAACTTCTCAAGAAAAAGGACAAAATGGGAGGGCTTGCTTTTTCAGACTTTAGCCCATATTATACAGCCACAATGGTCAAACTAGTGTGATATTGCTAAATGACAGATATTCAGACCAATGAAAAAGAGTTGAAAACCCAGAAATAAAAACTTCAACATATACACAACTGATTTTCTATAAAGGTCCCAAAAATATCACATAGGAAGCTGATGCTCTCTTCAATAAGTGGTGCTGGAAAATGGATATCTATCTGCACAAAAATGAAGCAAGGTCCTTATCTGACTCCATACATAGGAATAAACTCAAGGTGGATCACAGATCTTGAGGAAAAACCCCATACAATCTGGGCCATTAGTGAAGGAATTGGGAAAAACTGAGTACCTTGTCACAGGGAATGCATAGGCTATTGGAAATAGGAAAGGATGCAAATACAGAGGACTCACAAATTGATAAGTGGAAAGTACTGACATCATATTACCTGTGTACATTTAAAGAGTCTACAGACTGGAAAAATATCTTTAGCAATCAGACAATGGCCTTATTACTAAAATCTACAATACTTTGCAAGCTTGCAATAAGGGGAAAAAAGAAAATCTAACTGCCCACTGAGGAAGAAATGGGTAGCTGATATCAGGGCCTCAATTGAGAAGAGAATGCTTTGAAAATGATGATGGCGCCATAGGTTCACATGTGTGTGACATGCTGCATAAATGCATCGATTGTAATGACATGTAAGAGTCCCAATAAAAGTATATTTAAAAACTGTAAAAGTCCCCAATAAATTTCTTTTAATAATATAGTTTTTTAAAAAGCGAGAGAAAGATTGGAGAAAGACATTAATAACCGTGATATGCAGATGACCCAACCTGCTTGATGAAAGTGAGAAGGACTTGAAACACTTGCTGATGAAGACCAAGGATTGCAGCCTTCAGTGTGGATTGGAACTCAGCTTAGGAAAGACCAAATCACTCACAATTGGACCAATCGTTAACATCATGATATATGGAGAAAGGGTTCAAATTGCCAAGGATTTGGTCTTGTTTGCTTCCAAAATTAATGCTCAATGAATCAGCACTCAAGAGATCAAAGGGCATATTGCATCAGGCAAATCTGCTGCTGCACAAGACCGCCTTAAACTACTGAAAAGCAAGGAAATTACTTTGAAGACTGCTTTATGTCTGATGCAATCCATAGCAATTTCTATGGCCTCATATACATGTGAAAGTTGGATAATAAATAAAGGAAACTGAATAATTTCGATTAATTTGCACTGTGGTGCTGTATAAGAATGTTGAAAGTACCATGGTATGCAAAATTGACAAACTGGTCTTTCGGTACAATTATAGTCAGAAAGCATTTTTTGAGGGCAGGATGTCAAGATTTCACCTCATGCATTTAGGATTTTTTATCAAGAGAAAGTCATTCCCAGAGAAGGACATCGTGCATGGCAAAGTGGAGGGGCAGAAAAAAGAGAAAGGACCTCAAAAATGGATTCACACTATGGCTGCAATTATAGGCTCAGGTATAGAAGCAATTGCTAGGACGGCACAGAACTGTGCAGCATTTTGTTCTGTTATTCATAGGGCAACTAGGCTTGGGAAGAAACTGGTGACAACAAACAATATCCTTTAGTTCTATCCAAACAGCTGCCTTTTAATCTAGGTACTACTTTCCAGTGAATACAAATAAACAATCTCGAATTTTCATTTTTTTGCTAGGTCAACCATGAATTTAATACTCCATGTACTTGAATGTCCTTGTATAATCAATAAAACACAAGCAAACCTCTTTCTGGTCCTGTCTGCTTTCTGCCAAAGCCCACCTTACATTAGCAATTTCTCATCATGTGAAGAATGAGTCCTGTCTTTCTTAAAACTTCCATTTGGTATAACGCTGCAATAGTTTTTGTTTTTTTAATTGCTGCATTGTTTAATAATTCTGTGCTCTGTTAGGTCATCTTTCTTAGGAGTGGGCACAGATACAGGTTATGACCAGCTGTTTGACCATGTAACTGTTTTCCAAATTTCTTAGCATTGATCAATGAGTGCTCTTAGCACTGCCTCAATTTGTTGAAATTTTTCCATGTATTCCTGGAAACTTGTTTTTTGTCAATGCCTTCAGTGGTTCAGTTGGGACTATTTTTTTAATATCATCTGTTGTTGATCATATATATATTAGGCCAGGCTGACTACTAAAGAAACAAATCCAGAAACAAAAAAAACCTGTGTATAAGAAAGAGCTTTATATCAAAAAGTAATTGTATATTAAGAAAACATTTCATCGCAGTCCAGATTAAGTTCATAAGTCTTTTAATAACCATAGATCTGACACTAGTCCATTAAGTCCCTTTTCAGACTCATACGGCCTCATGCAATGGCGGAGAATGCAGGAAGATCACAAGTGGGTGGGTGCAGAGTCTTATAGAGCCAAAGACAGTGGAAACCTTGCAGGACATTAGTAGGTCTCAGCCAAGGCAGTAGCCAACATGGAAAAGGAAAGGAAGAGGGAGAGGGAGAAGAGGAGGGAGAGAAGGAGGGGAGAGAGGAAGAAAGAGAGAGGGATGCTGGCTTTAGCAAGCCATTTATCTCAATAATACATTAATCTGCAACCTGATTGGCAGACTAAACCCCTCCCACAGGTTCCTACAGGAGCCAAGTTGCACAGAAAACCTAGCCATCACAATATGCTACATCTTATAAGCGGTTGAATGCTAGCTAATTCTTTTTGGTACAATATCTCTCTGCATTTTATAATCTTTTAATGCATGATGAATTATTTAATACTTTGCTCATACATAACTGAAAGCTTGAATGTTTTCTTCACTTCTTTTACCTTGATAAATGTCGTCGAAATACTCCACTTCTTTTTCTCTTTTTGGTAATGCTCTTAATTTTTTTCCTATTTAGCTCTTATATTTATTTCTCATAATACCTTTAGCCAGCTAACATTCAAGGGTAAGTTAAAGAAGAGTCTGTTCTGATACTCATTTTGGTTCTCTCCCCCACCTCCTTTTCTTTTTACTGACTTTTTGCTTTGTATATGATGCTGTTGACATAATTCCATAACTCATTTAGTCTTTTGGCATTAATGTTTAATGCATCAAATCTGTTTTTGAAATGGTTTCAAAATGAAGGAGGTATATGCACAAGGTTGTTTGCTTGCTTTTTGCAAGACTGTTTTTAATCTGAATTTAGTTCTCATAGACTTGTTGTCATTTTCTTTCTTCATCTTTAATCAACACTGGCATTCGAACAAAGGAAAATATTTGCCTACTTCTATAAAAATTCTGAGTCCTGAAACTTTAAATAGGGTCATTCTGTGTTGGAGTTAATTTCATAGCAGTAGATTTTTATATGTATATCATTCCCTCTTTGAAAGAAAGAAGATTCAGTATTAAAGTGATGCACTAAAGTTGATGAACAGATACGGCTTGTAAAAGTTGATCCTGTTTCTCAAGCTGCTCATTAGAAGCCCTTGAAGAACCTTTAATGATCTGTTTTGCCCACCACAGCTAGTTTTGGTGGAGTAGTGGTTTAAGCACTCAGCTAATAAGTGGTCAGCAGTTAATGGCACTTAACTAAATAATTTCCTAAATGGTACTGAGAGAGCTGAACCTCTCTACTCCTTATTATTGCTTTTATTGTTTATTTATTTTATCCAGTTGTGATATTTGTAAAATAATAAGTATTCATAGCACAGTTTCTGGATTTCCTTTTAGCACTAAAATCATATAATCAACAAGTCATTTCTCTCTTCTACCACTTTGATCTTGAGTGTGATTTGCTTAATTGACTGATAACTATTTATGTCATTAGGAGTTGTTAACTCTCCAGACTACCATCTTATGCACATGATGAAATAAATTATCATGTCTTCTGTTTAAAAGGCTAATTGTTAGTTTATTTCAACACTGCTTTAATGAAATAGCAGTCTTATAACTTCAGTTGCTGTCAGTTAAACACAATAAGCTATTAGATTTTTAACAAGCATATCAAATGTATTAATTTGCTGAACCTTGATCAACTTTACTGTAAAATACCATTTTCAGAGGAAGTATATTTTTAAAAGAACTAATGAAAGCAGCATAAAGACTGAAAAATGTGAGTGTTTGTATAAACTATGTCAAATATTAAGTAAAACTTCATCGATAATTATTGGTGATTGCATTGAAAAGTTGGAAACAAAATCAGCAGTATGGAATTATGGCATTAGTGACAGATACAAAGATTTAGAACTCGGGCTGAGCCCCAGTGGCATACTGGCTGTGCGTGGGACTGCGACCCACAGGGATGGAGCTTCAATTCCAGCAGTGGCTCCACAGGAGCAAAGTCTGGGCCTCCTACTCCCATCACCAGAGGGCAGTGATGCCCCCCGAAAAAAGATTTAGAACTCATGATAAACTTTTGCAAGATCAATGTGGCAGTCACTGATCTGTGTTAATTTCAGCACTGGGAGTGGAGGATGGAGTCTAGCCTGTCAATCTGGAGATAGCCAAAGAGATATCCGTGTGGGCATGGCTTTCTCTGAGAATTCTGGGAAATCTCACAGTATTTCCCTTGTGGAGGTAAGAGACTATAGACTCAGTTCCTTGTAGATGCTCAACTCACAAGACAAGATGGCAGCATAGACCCTGAGTCCTAGCAACTGCAAGAGCTGGAGGAGAATTCACACGAGCTTACCCTGATGGAACCAGATCTCTGAAGCTGAAAAAGTCACAGAGAGAACCCTGTCAGCGCTGAGATGCTTCTACCACCAATGGATACTGCTGATGGACCCTGTGCCCTGGAAGTGAGGAGCCATAGGGAGACCCCTTCTAGTGCCGGCAGGGATGTTTCTACTGCTGTTGGATACACAAGATTCTGTATCTACTGGCCTGTAATTGTCTTGGTGCCATTGCATGTGAGTCAGAAGGAAACTTTATAGACTGGCATTGGACATATGACTAATATCAAAGTTATGACCTTGGATTGAGATAGGTTGGGATGCTTTCTCAATGTTCCATCCCTCTTGTATTTAAACCTTTCCCTTATATTCATATGCATGCTTATGAATTTGTTTCTCTAGTCCACTTGGACTCACAGAGTTAATGACTTTTGGAAGGCAGCCCTGGTAGCATAATGTTACACATTGGACTACTAACCATAAGGCTAGCAATTCGAAATCTCCAGCCAGCTCTTTAGTAGAAAAAATAGAGCTTTCTACTCCCAAGGAGAATTATAATCTTGAAAATTGACAAAATTAGTTTGGCCTGCCCTAAAAAGGCTCTGTGGGTTGGCATTGACTCAATGGCAGTGAATTTAGTTTTGATTTTTTTAATTCTCACTGCAATGAAGTCAATGCTTACTTACAGAGACCCTCCTGTGGGTTTCTTAGCTACCACCCATGCAGATTGCAGTCCAAGGCATAACTACAAGGACTCCTGCCACCACAGCCCCTATTTTAATGATTTATTCATTATAAGCATTGCTTCTCCATAGCATAAAAGGTAACTAGCCATATGGACCTCAGCCCCATAGGGCAGAGTAGAACTGCCCCTGTGGGTTTCGAAGGCTCTTAGTCTTTATGGAAACACAGTGCTTCATCTTTCTCTCATGGAGCAATTCATGGGTTTGGATCCAGAACCTCTCAGGAGACCAGTGCAGAAATTAATTTGCTACCAAGTGAGAATTTACTTGACCTTGAATTGCTTTTTAAGTATATACAGGTGGGCCTCGAAAATGGAATATACAAGGAACAAATTGATCATTCCTCTGCAAAGAGTCAATAAGAAGATGAATATCAATAGCCAAAATAAGCCCAGGGTCCAAATGTTGGTTATATCATCAATTGTTCATATATAAGTTCAGAATGAAGCTGAATAAAGTTAAAATAACTCCTTCAGAGCAAAATATTTGTCTTGAGTATATCCTATGTGATGTTAGAGATCATTTCAAGAACAAATTATATTGATTGATCCCTAATTATGGAAGGCCATGTGGGTTGTGGTATTATGTAAAGATAAACATATATCAAGAAAGCCAAAGGTTATTTAGAAGACAATAAAGAATGAAAACCCAAGATATATATCAGAGATGCTTGCACAATATTGTTTGCATAAAAATTGTTCATTCACTTAAGTTTTTGACCTGTAATGGTTAACAATCTATTGATTATTGTCTAAAAAGCTGTCCTATGTACATATACTTTTCTTCCCTAAACAGTATTTGAAAATGTTTTACATTGGCTAAATTAATGATACTCTCAATAGAATTACCATATACCCCCATGGGAATGATTAAGAGTTATTGCCAATATAGGGATAATAATGTCCCTAGGCAAGGGACATACATATAAGAGAAATAAATGAATAGACTTTGAACTGAGGCTGAATCATGCCCCAAATCTGAGAACAATTAACTCTATGGCATAACTCTGCTCCATGCTTACCCTCATGAAGAAATTCTTAAAGACATGTATGCTATACTATTGAGTGATAATGAAACCTGATAATGCCTCACTATCAAAAGAATTGTGCCTGGCATCTTAATTTCTTGTCAAGACAAGCAGCCATCTAAGTGAGGTGACAGTAAAATTGACATGGAAGAACACCAAATTGTATGTCCAGAAGTTCATAAAGAATAAAATAAAAGATCTAAGAATGATACTGTATGAAAATTTAAATTCTGAAAACCCAGTTTGCATAAGGCTCTGGATGATGAACTCAAAATTCATTTGCAAGGTTATTATGTGGACTAAGCCTCCAGTGAATGTTCTCTGACCATTGATTGACCAAGTATGTGAATAACCCTGCTATGAGATGAATGCAGTGGAGAATGGGCTTAGAGCAAATATAATTAGGTTAAAATTTAACACCTTATCATTTGTCACCTTTTTGATCCATTTTAAATTTGTTATAGTTTCTTTATTATTGTCTGTTTTCTTTTCCATAGTGAGTTTCCCCTGTTTTATTTTGTTATTGTTGCTGGTTTTCTGTTTTACTTTGCTTTTTATTTTTGTGTGGTTTTCTTTACATGAAATCCAGGACAGACAAATCTATAGAAATAGGAACTGTAGGGAGAGGGCAAGGTTCCAGAAAAAAAAAAAAAAGAAAGAGAAATAGTAACTATATTAATAGTTTCTTTGGGATATGATAGTTGAGGTGATTTTGAGAAACTAATAGTAAAGATTACAAGAGCAGCTGAGCCCCGGTGGTGTAGCGGTTGTGTGCAGGACTGTGGCCGACAAGGTTGGCAGTTCAAATCCAGCAGCAGCTCTCCCGGAGCAAAGCTGGGCCTCCTACTCCCACCAGAATGCAGTAATGCTCCCCTCAAAAAAAAAGATTATAAGAAAAAAGAAACTTCTAAAATTGTTGGACTGATGATTACACAACTTTTAAAAATGTGTTCAAATTATCAAAATATGTGATATGTGAATTATGGATCAACAAAATTATTAAAATTAAAGTTTAAAAAGAAAGAGTAGCTACAGAGAATGAAAACAATGATGAAGTAAAGAATAGAATAGAAGAAATATATTTTGAGTATTTTTCCTTTTATAAAACACTATCCTCCCTTACCAAGATGAATATAAAACTTTCCAGCCTGGAATATATTTCATCTCTTCTAATCTATTTTTCAATTGACCTTTTTAGTATTCATTTTTGTTCATCTTGGTGTTTTCAGTATAGTTATTTGAAGCACTTTTCTATTGATTTTAGGGAAAACATTTTTAAAAAATCTATCAAGTTTGAGTGAAGTTCAACCTCCCATTCCCTACTACTACTTTCATTCCCAACATTAGATTCATTGCTAAATTCAGGGCTCCAGCCTAGTTTCCAAAGTATTCACCTCTTCTAATAATATGTCTTTAGATATACAAGGGT
>PVJH01048417.1:0-10793 GCA_004026705.1 Nesogale talazaci | reverse complement strand
TAACCATCCCAGGGACAAGGGAACAGCAAGTGATCTAAAAATCGATAGCAAGGTTGTAGGAGACAGGGTATGACTTGATCAAGGGCAATGTAACTGAGAGGAATTATAGAAACCCAAATGAAGGCTGAGCATGATAGGGGGACAAGAGGAAAGTAAAAGGAAACAGAGGAAAGAACTAGGAGGCAAAGGACATTTATAGAGGTCTAAATATAGGCATGTACATATGTAAAGATATTTCTATATGAGGATGGGGAAATAGATCTATGTGCATATTTTTTTAGGCTTAGTATTAAGGTAGCAGATGGATATTGGGTGTCCACTCAAGAACTCCCTCAATGCAAGAATACTTTGCTCTATTAAACTGGCATTCCATGATGCTCACCTTCCCAACACGATTGCTGAATACAAAGCAGATCAATAAGCAAATGTGGTGAAGAAAGATGATAGTGCCCGGCTATCAAAAGATATAGCGTCTGGAGTCTTAAAGGCTCGAAGATAAACAAGCGGCCATCTAGCTGAGAAGCAGCAAAGTCCCATGGAAGAAGCATAGCAGGCTGTGTGACCATGAGGTGTCAAAGGAATCAAGTACCAGGCATCAAAGAACAAAATAATCATATCATTGTGACTGAAGGAGAGTGCAGAGTGGGGACCCAAGACCCATCTGTAGGCAACTGGACATCCCCTTACAGAAAGCGTGTGGGAAGGAGACAAGCCACTGCAGGTGCAGTGTCACAATGATGAAATATACAACTTTCTCTAGCTCCTTAACACTTCCTTCCCCCCCACGATCATCCCGATTCTACCTTATAAACCCTGCTAGACCAGAGGATGTGCACTGGGACAGACAGGAACTGGAAACACGGGGAATCCAGGACAGATGACCCCTTCAGGACCAGTGATGAGAGTGGAGATACTGGGAGGGAAGAGGGATGGTGGGACAGAAAGGAGAAACCAATGACAAGGCCTCCTCCATGGGGGGTGGACAGCAGAAAAGTGGATGAAGGGAGACATCGGACCGTGTAAAATATGACAAAATAATAATTTATAAGTTATCAGGGATTCATGAGGGAGGGGGGTGAGATGGAGGCGCAGGAAGGAGACAGAGTTCAGTTAGGCATGAAATGCAAAGATATGCTTTATTGGAGGTAGTGAAGGACTTTTGGGAAGGGAAGAGACAGCAGAGAGGGAGAGAGGGAGAGAGAGAGAGAGAGAGAGAGAGAAGCAGCTGGAGCTCCTGCGCGGTCCTGAGGCCCGAGAGTTAGGCCAGGAACGCTGCACCCAATATTGGGGCAGTGCGATATACTTAGGGTTTGAGCTACAGGCATGTGGGCTGATGAAAGAAAAGGGAGATTTCTTGGGTTGTGTTTGCAAGCTTCGGGTTGGGAGGTGACCTGTGAGCAAATCACCTCTTTTTTCAAACTTCTTTCCCGGAATGTTCGAGGGGGAGCTCTGGGTAGAGACTGTCATACCCAGGAGATAAGCTCTATGAGATGCCAGAGACAGGGGTTACAAAGTTCATCAAGTGGTTCATCTCTGGCTGGCGTAGTGGTTGTGCGCGGGACTGCGGCCCACTGGGACAGAGGTTCAATTCCAGCAGTAGGGCTGGGCCTCCTACTCTTACCACCGGAGAGCAGTGATGCCCCCCCCAAAAAAAAAGTTGTTCATCTCCTCCTTGTGAGGTTGATGCAAAGGGGTTGATGCAGAGGGGCTGCCCAGACCAGGGGGCTTCCTGATTCCACCCTGGCCCATACAGGGGGCATGGAAGGAGGGGAAAATGGAGGAGTTGATACCAAAGGCTCAAGTAGAAAAGGAATGTTTTGAGAATGACGATGGCAACAGATACACACATGTGCTCGATACAATATACGGATTGTGCTAAGAGTTGTACAAGCCCCCCCCCCAATAGATGTAAATACTGACACAAAGTATGTATGTATATATTTTGATTAGAGCTGTATGAGCCCTCAATAAAATGATTTAAAAAAAACACGAATGAATCACAGCTCCACTCTGATACACAAGGGGTCACCGGGAGTCAGAGTAGACTTGATGGCAACTGGAGAATGGATGGATGGATGGATGGTGGATGGGTGGATGAGTGGATGAGTGGATGGGTGGATGGATGGGTGGATGAGCGTTTAGATGGATGGATGGATGAGTGGATGAATGAATGGGTGGATGGATGAGTGGATCGTTGGGGGATAGATATGGGAACTGATAGATGGATGTGTGGGTGGGTAGATAGATGGGATAGAAGGATGGAATGAATGGGCCAATGGGTGAGTGAGTGGATTGATGGGTAGATGGATGGGGTGAAAGGGTGGATGGGTGGGTAGGTGGATAGGTGCCTGAGTGAGTGAGTGGATGTTGACTGACTAAATGAATGGGTAGATGGATACATGAACAAATAGATGGATAGGTAGATGGGGTGAACTGGTGGGTGGGTAGATGGGTGAGTGAATGAGTGGATGGACAGGTGGATGGGGTGAATGGGTGGGTAAGCGGGTGGGTCAATGGAGGAGTGGGTGCATGGGTGGGGGATATTGGCTGACTAAATAAATGGGTGAATGAGGGCTGATCCCTGGTGGCGTAGTGGTTGTGCGCAGGACTGCAGCCCACTGGGCTGGTGGTTCAAATCCAGCAGCAGCTCTCCAGGAGCAAGGCTGGGCCTCCCACTCCCACCAGGGGGCAGTGATGCCCACAAAAAAATAAAATTTAGATTTAAAGTATGGGTGAATGAATGGGTGAGTGGGTAGTGGATAGGTGGAAGGGGTGAATGGGTAAATGGGTGGGTGGGTGAGTGGATGGATAGGTGGGTGATGGGAAATGTTGGCTGACTGAATGGGTAGATAGATGGGGGAGTGAGTGGATGGGAGGCGGATGGGGTGAATGAGCAAGTGGGTGAGTGAATGGATCGGTGAGTGGGGTGAAAGTGTGGTTTGGGGGTGAAAGAGTGGATAGGTGGGTGGGTGGGTGAGTGTATGTTGGCTGACTAAATGAATGGGTACATAGATGGGTGAGCACGTGGATGGATAGGTAGATGGGGTGAATGGGTGGTTGGGTGAGTGGATGGGTGGGGTGGGTGGGTGGGTAGATGGGTAGATGGATGGGGTGAATGGGTGGGTGAATAGATGGATAGACGGGTGGTGGGTCAATGGATGAATGGTTGGGTGTGGGTGGGGGGGGGTGGATGTTGGCTGCCTGCCACAGGGATGGGTAGATGATCCGTGGATGAAAAAGAGAGAGGGTGGATGTCTGGTGAAGCAGGTTTTTTGAGGACAGAGGGCCAAGGAGGAAGTGGGGGTCGCAGCCCTTGCCCAGGGCAGGAGGATAGAAGAGCAGCACCTGTCTGGCAAGTTGGAGGCTGAGTGCAGGGCGCCTGGTTCTCCTGCTCGAGCCGGCCTTCCACCCACCGGACTCACCACCCTCGGGATGGGCCACGGAGGCTCTCCGGAGACACCTGCAAAGGGATGCCCAACTTGCGCGGCTGGTTTGGCTGGTCCTGGCACTTGGCGGAGGAGAGAGTGGGGACAGGTGGTGAGGAAGGTGCTGGGAGCGCCCGAGGACCGGAAGGTGCGGGGGAGGGGCAGCTCATTCCCTTCAGCGGTCCCTGGCTGCCGCACCCCAGACCCCGACCCAACAGCGCCCCCCTCCTCTCTCTCCCTCCCCCACTACCCCCACTAAGAGCCTTGCTGGGTTCTGTCAAATTTTGGAACCTGAGAACACAGCCTGCCAAGCTCCCAATGTCCTATCCCCACCTCCGTCCTAACCCCCAGCCCTCCTCCCTCGGACCAGGAGTCCTGACCCCCAGCCCTCCTCCTCCCTCAGACCAGGAGTCCTGACCCCCAGCCCCTGGCCCCTCCTCAGCCTGCCAGGACACTTGTCTCCCTCTCTACCCTCCTACCCTTCTCCTACAGCTACCAGGTTCCCGACGCGCCCCTCTCTGGGTACCCTCCCTAGGGTCTGCCCGAGCCCCCAGTCTCCACAGTGCCGGTTCTTCCACGTCCACTCCCTGAAAGCAGGTCCCTTCCCCCCCACCCCGCGCCGCGCCGGCTGGGACGGGGCCTGGGACGGGGGCGGGCAGGCGGTGAGTGTGCGGGCGGGGCTCGGGCCACGGTATCGGCCCTGGGGCTGCCGGTCCGCCCTCCGGGATGGAGTAATCCGGGTGGAGGGCAGAGGGAGGTTTCTGCCACGCCGCACACCCCGAGAGATGGGCCCACTGATTAGGGTGCCAGGCTGGGGGGCGGGAGGGCCGCTCGGCCGGCTCGAGGTGTCACCGAACGCCCTCTGCCCACCCCGCCCAGTCTGAGGTCTCCTGCGTCTCCTGGGGGGGCGACTTCTGTAACCTGCCCTTTCTCACCCTTCCTCCCACCCTCTAGGCATCCCGGGGTCCTGCTTAGAAACCAGGGGCCACCTTCAACCCCTCCTTCCTCAGACCCAGAAGTCCAGACCTCCATCTTCTGCCCTCCACCCCTATCACCCATTTGCAGACTCTTCTCTGCAAAGTCCCTGGCTTGGGCCCCTTGGCACCCTGTCCCCCAGCCTGACCCTCTCAGGAACCGGCCAGCACTGACCTGGACTCTGCAGGCCTGCTCAGCCTCCCAGCTCAGCAGGGAGTGAGAGATTGGGCTCCACAGGTGACAGTGGCCCTACTGGCTAGAATGGTGACCTCATGACCCACTGACCTGCCTTTGCCCAAGTCTGAGCTCCCTGGCACCTCTGGCCACCCCCACCCCCCCACCCTGGGGGCCCTGGTGGAGGTGAAGGGGAGTCCAGGGAATTCCAAGGGTTCCCGTCCCTGCCCTCTGCTCTCAGCCTAGCTAGGGAGGTCACTTCCTGTGCCCTCCCCCTTTCACCCTAAGTCGCTGGGGTCTGGGGCTCCCCAAGCGGGACTAGCGGCCCACATGGATGAGGTGTTTGACTTCAGGCGAATGGCATGTCCTAGCTGGCTGAACCCCTTCCCTGCTCCCCTCCAGGTCCCACGGACGGGCGTGAACTCCTCTGGACACCCCCAGGGTTAGGCCTCACTCAGGAACCCAGGGGTGGTCTTGCCGCCCTAGTCCTTGACCTGGACACCCTTGAGACACCAAGGGCATCGAACACTTCATTCATTTGGGGGGTTTCAGCATGGTCCTATGCAGGAATGATGACATTTTCCAGCAAATAAAAGCTACTGCTTAAAAAAAAAAAAAATCTGCTGGCCCATGGAACTAGAGCTGAGTGTCTTTGGCTGGGGCTCACGGGAGTGGGCTGTCTCTGAGCAGTTAATTCGGGGGTTGGTGTGCTGACCCACCAAGCTGGAGATGAAGGCCTTTGGATTGAGGTCTGCAGGAGAGTGGCGTGCCCCTTTGGCCACTGGTTAGCAGATCTGGAACTGTGTAACATGTTCTGACATCCAGTTCTCACCGGCATGACAACCTGTGAGCTTCCTCAATAAACCTATCCATCATGAAAAAAAAACTCTGCTAAAATTAAACCCGCCTGTGTCTTTCTACATTTTATTTGATTGACTGTGACAGCTGTATTATTCCAGACCCCCCCGGTAGCATGGTGGGTTGGGCACGAGGAACGTTGAGAACCACAGGAAAAGAACCAAACGACCACTGGACTGTTCACTTCACGGTCAGGGGTTCCAGCCCACTGGCTGCTCCCTGGGACAAAGGGGAGACTTTCTGCTCCCATCCTGCTGTCGTCTTGGAAACCTGAAGAAGGAGTTCAGGTTTCTCCTCGTCCAGCCTCTCGGCCTTTGCCCAGCCAGTCCCTCCACCCGATCCCTTTGCTCTTCCAGTTTTTCCCTTTGCCTTCACCTTTGACCTCTCCTGGTTCTGCTCGACTTCCAGCAGGGCGTGCACAGGCAAGCGGCCACACGGAGAAGGGACCCTGCGCTCGCACAGGCAGTGCCAGCAGAGCACAAGCCAGCCAAGAGGTCGGTGGTTCAAACCCACACAGCGGCTCCAGGGAGAAGCCTCCGGGGAACCTGGAAGGTACCGGGAGCCCCACACTGGGTTCCCCGTCTTCCTCCTGCCATGGCCCTTTCCTACCCTTCCTCATGTGGCGGTGACCCCCCTCCCTGACCCCCGTCACTGCTTCTGCGATGAATCGGGCGACCCCTGTGATAGGGTCGTTGGACCTCCTCCCCCCTCCGCAAACGGGTCGCGACCCACAGGTTGAGCCCCGCTGTTCTACACCATCTGACTGGGTCCCCATGGAGCAGGACCCCCCCCGACAGCCGCGGCACCCCCAAAGCAAAAGCCCAGTGCCCTCGAGTCGGTTCTGACTCCGAGAGACCCTGTAAGGCAGAACGACACGCCAAGACGACGGCGTGACAGAAGCAGATAGCCTCCCCTTCCTTCCGGCGAGCAGCCGGTGGGCTGGAACCACCGAATTTGAAGTGAGCAGTCCAGTGCCTCAGCACGCTGCCGAGGAATTCTTGACGAAAACAATGGTCACCTTGAAAAAAAAATTGTTTAGAAACAGGTGCGATTCATTTTAGCAGTAGATTTTTATCGGGTTCAAAACAGCAGCGCTTCAGCGTGTAGCCAACCCCCCCCCAAAAAAAAATTACTCATGAAATATGTGACACACTTGGCTTCTCACTGTCAAGGCCCCGTTTCCAAAGGTTAGCGTAAAATGGAGCTATGGCAGAACCATAAAGTTGTGCTCACGAGGAAACGGTTACCCACTGATTTGTTTAAAATTTTCAATGAATTAAAGGCAAGGGAATCTTTCAACTGGCCTCTGCTCAGTCAGGCGGCTCACCTTTCTCGTCCTGTGGTGGATCTAGTGCTGGATCACATTTCTAGCTTGTGTAAATGTGGTGGATGGTGCAATCTGGTCTTAAACTCCGTTTCTGGACACAATGCCAGCTCCTGATCCTGATGCCACAGGGACGGATGGAAGACGGAGCGGTGCCTGGAAAGACAGATGGGTGGATGGGTGACTAGGTGGATAGATAACTAGATAGCTAGATAATGAATGGATGCATTGATGGGTGATGGATGGAGGGATGATTAAAGAAATGAATGGATGGATGGCTAGTTGTGTGGAAGAATAGAGAAGGAGATGAACGAATGGTTGGGGATGGGTGAATGGGTGCATTACAGATTGAATCAGTCTCTTAAGTATATGTGTCGTGAAACCCAACCTTTCAGCCTGTGGTTATAACTCCAGTTGGGAAAGAGTTGTCTTTTTTAAATCAACAAGGCTGGGTTCGCATAGACTGTATCGTGCGTCCATCTCTTACGAGATATAAAAGAGATTAAGCAGGCAAAGGAAACTGAGGAGGGGGAAGGGAGATGGTACACCACCAGAAGAGAAGATGGCCAGGGAGCAGAAGCTCAGGGAGACAAGAATCTCCCCTCAGAGTGGCAGAGAGAGCCAACCCTTCCCCTGGTGCCGCTGCTCTGAATTCTAGATTCCTGAACTATGAGAAAAGGCACCGCTGGTTGCTGTGGCATGGCCATTCCCTCAGCACTAGGTAACTAAGACCGGGTACATGGTTGGATGGATGGATGGATGCGGGACTCCACTCCTGTCTCAGCAGCTGGCATGGGATTTCCCAGGCACTGCTCCCACCTCCTGACACCCCCAGTCTCTGTCCTCTCCCCCCAGATGCTCAAATCCCTAGGTCCAATTGCTTTGGGATTCCCATCCAATCCCCCTGACGGGGTCCCTTCCCTCCTGTCGCCGGGTCAGCTGTGACCCAGATAGCTTCAGAGTCTTCTCACCCCCTTCCTCGGGAATTGGCACCTTTGCCCACCCAGCATCGAGCTTCATTCACATCTCCCCAGGGCCTGTCTTCTTTTGCAGCGTGGATTCAACCCACCCTCTTCACCCATTCGCCACCACCCCACCACCCCAGGCCTCCAGCGAGCATTCACTGAGCAGCTACTGTGTTTGAGAAGGTCCAGCAGGGGAGCAGACGTCGAACAAACCCTGCCCCTGTGGGATCAATCACCTGGAGCAGAGACAGGCACGGAACAGGACAGGCAATCAGTCCCTCTCAAAGACGCTGCGTGGTGACCACTCTTGCTGTCTGCCTCTGGGAAAGGCCTCTCTGGAGATTTGTGTTTGAACGGGCTTGAGGGACGGAGGTGGAGGAGCTGTTTGGTGGAAGAGCCAGGTGGGAAGGAGGCAGGAATGGCCGGCCAGGGTGCAAAGGCCTCTCTGAGCACTTAGCAGTGGTTCTCGACCTTCCTCCTGCCGCGACCCTGTCGTACAGTTCTTCGTGTTGTGGGGAGCCTCCCACCCCCAATCATTAAATTATTTTCGTGACTACTCATCCCTGTCACTTGGCTACTATGATAAATCAGGCGACCTCTGTGAAAGAGGCTGAGACTCCAGGGGCTGGGACGCTAACCTGGCAGGTTGGCCTTCCAGCTCTGGAGGTCACTGTGAAAGGGTCGTTCGACTCCCAAAGGGGAGGTCCCACAGGTTGAGAACGGCTGACTTGCTGCGCTCCCTTTTTCACGCCCCCACCCTCACCCCCCACCCCTCCCAGCCCCTTCTCCTCGTCCTTCAAGACCATGTGTTTCCCTTCAAGGGCAGAACGGAAGGCTCCGGAGCCCTGACCCTTCAGCCAAACACCAGCCAGGTGGGTGAAGTCGATCATTCACGGCCAACCAGACAAGCTGAAAAGGGGCAGCGAGTGCCCCGGGGCCATGAAAGAGGAGGCAGGAAAGGACGGAGGGAACCGGCGAGCCCCAGGAGGACTCGGCAAGACCGTCGGGGACAAGGTCCAGAGTCAGAATACGGAGGGAGAAGTTGCACGGACACGTCAGCTGTCTTCTAAATCACGAGACGCCATGAAAGCCGAACCCGAACCCAAACCAGGCTCCCCGCCATCGAGCGGACACCAACCCACAGCAGCCTATAGGACAAGGTAGGACGGCACCCCCCACCCCCCCCACCCCGTGAATTTCCGAGATGGTTACTCTTTCCGGGAGTAGGAAGCCCTGCCTTTCTGCTCCCACAGAGCGGGTGGTGGTTTCAAACTGCCAACCTTGTTGTTCCCAGGCCAGACGGGGAAGCACTACACCGTCAGAGCTCCTAGAACAAGCTGTGCGTGAAATGCCCACGGGGCCTTTCAGGGTCTTCCGCCTCTCAGGGCTGTGTCCCTTCCTCCCAGTTGTCCTCCAGGACCTAGCCCTCCTGTTTCTTCCCCTCCAGAAGTAGAGAGTGCAGGGGAGGCCTCTGGGCAAGGGACTCTCACTGCCATTGGGTGCATGCCGACTCACGGGGACCCCATAGGACAGGGTGGAATTGCCTTCTGTGAGCTTTGAAACAAACAAAACATTTTATTGGGGGCTCGTACAGCTCTGACCGCCATCCATCCGGGCATCCATGGTGTCAGGCACACGTGTACCTATGTTGCCGTCATCATTTCCAAAACCTTTTCTATCAGCTCCCTTCCCCCTCCCCCTCCTCCCTCCCTCACCTGTTAATTTAGATATATATATATATATATATGTATGTAAATGTATATGTCTTACACTGATCGCTGTCTCCTTCACCCACTTTTCTGTTGTCCGTTCCCCTGAGAGGGTTTATACGTCAATCATGGTTCCCCCTTCCTCCCCCCCCCCCCCACCTTTCCCTCCTGGTATCACTACGCTCATTATGGGTCCTGGGGGTTTTATCGGTCCTGGAATCCAGCTCTTGTGTTGCCAGTTCTTATCTGTACTGGCGTCCACGTTCTGGTCCACGTTCTGGTCCGGTCAAGTTTGTAAGGCAGAACTGGAGTCATGGTGGAGGGGGGGGGGGGAGGGCAGGAAGCATGAAAGAACTAGAAGAAAGTTGTATGCGTCCTCATAGCTATGCAGCCCCCCGGACTGGCTCTCGCCCTGCTGTGACCCTCTGCTCGGTGAGGGGCTGTCCAGTTGTCGACAGATGGTGACGGTTCCCGGAAGCACAAAGCCCGGTCTTTCTCCGGCGGAGCGGCCGGTGGTCTCGAACCACTGACCCTGAGGATCGCAGCCCAGTGGGAAACCGGGGACGGGAGTCGGTGACCGGGGGCAGGAGGAAGCATAGGCCAGTGGTAGCAGAGGCAAGGCCCCCGGGCACCAGGGGCCCCCCCAGTTGAGGATCACACTGGACCCAGCTGGCCTCTCAGCAAACCCTGGGCAGAGGGGGAAGCCCTACGGCTCAGGCTGCCAGTAGACGAGATAGAGGAGGCACGGAGGCGGTCTTGTTCCCAGATGGACTGGAAGACGAAGAGTAGAGAGGGCTTGGCCCCAGGGGTGCAGCCTAGGGTGGAGGGCAGAGGGACTGCGTGACCTGGGGCCAGTCGGCTCCCCTTGCTGAACCTGCCGTCTGACGTACCCTTCACATGTCGTGGCTCAGCGGCCCAGAGTTCTCTGGGGCGCCTGCTAGGAAACAGGGGAGAACTTTCTGGAAAGGCCCCCGCCAAGGGTTCTCGGTGGTTCGCCCCCTGGGTAGCGGGAGGGCCCCAAAGCCCAGACCTTTGGTCTTTTTCCTTTTGTGGACTCGCTTCCCCAGAAATGGTGCTCTTAATGAGGGACACGGCTTCCCTTTGTCTGATAATAATTGGTCTAATAATTGCTAGAGTGATAATAAGTCGTCTCTGCTGGGGAGGTTGGGCTTTCTGGACAGATGCCAGGTTTCTGAGGGGTCGGGAGAGCAGGGGTGGAGCGTGTCAGTCTCTGAGGGAACAGAGCAGCCCACAGCTGGGGGTGGGGGTGGGGGGACTCCAGGTTCCAGGGGCTGGGACGCCATCCAGCTCAGGAGGTCCCTGCCTGTGTCTCTCCCCTGGTCTCACTGTCTCTCTCTCTCTC
>PVJH01048416.1:0-10668 GCA_004026705.1 Nesogale talazaci | reverse complement strand
AAAAAAAAAAAAAAAAAAAAAAAAGATTAATGGCAACTTACGTACTAACATGTCTGATACAATTGATGTATGGATTGTAGCAAGAGTCGTACTTGCCCCAATAAAATGATCTATAAAAAAAAAAGAAAATGAGGCTGAGCCCCGGTGGCGTAGTGGTTGTGTGCGGGACTGCGGCCCACTGGGATGGAGGTTCTATTCCAGCTCCACAGAGCAAAGGCTGGGCCTCCTACTCCCACCACCTGAGGGCAGTGATGCCCCCCCCACAAAAAAAAAAAAAGAAAAGAAAATGATGGATGGAAGTCAAAGAGCTGAACAAAATTTCAAAGGTCAGCTCAAGAAGAAAGAGTAAAATATTATAACATGCTCAACTTACTTAAACTGAACTCAAACAATTCAAGCCTTGAATGGCAATGTTGAAAAATTCTATGGGCAAATATTGAATGGTGCAAGAAGCATCTAAATAAAATGAAAAGAGTACACAGAGTCACTGTACCCAAAAGAATTATTCAAAAGTTCACCATTTCAAGAGGTAGCTTATGAGGCAGAATCAATGGTAATTAAGGGAGAAGTTCAAGCTGTACTGAAAGCATTAGCCCAGAACAAGGATACAGGAGTTGATAGCATACCAACTAAACTGTTTGAACAAGATGATGAAGCACTGGCAGCACTCACTCGTTCATGTGAGTAAATCTGGAAGACAGCTACCGGGTCAACTGACTGGAAGAGGTCCATATTTGTGTTCCTTCCAAAGGAAGGTAAAACAGCAGAATGTTAAAGTTATAGAACAATATAATTGATAATCACATTCAAGTAAAATTTTGAGGATCATTTAATAATGGCTGTAGCAGTGCATTGACAGGGAGCTGCCAGAGGTTCAGGCCAGATTCAGATGAGGATGTGGAACAAGGCATATTATTGTTGATCCAGTAGAATCTTGGCTGAAAGTAGAGAATACCAGAAAGATACGAATAGGTGGCTATGCAAAGGCATTCAACTATGGATCATAACAAACTATGGACAACCTTGAGACGATTGGGAATTCTGGAACATTTCATTGTGTTCATGAGAAACTTGTATAAAGGTCAACAGGCAGTTGTGAAACAGGAAAGGTGTCGCATCAGGGTTTTATTGCGTACTTATTCACTCTATGCTAAGCAAATCAGAGAAGCTGTATATGAAGAAGAAGCTGACATTAAGATTGGAGGAAGATTGAGAACATCCTGCTATACTAGGATATACAACCTTCCTAATGCCGTGACCCTTTAATGTAGCTCATCTTGTGACCTCCAACCATAAAATTATTTTTCCTGCTGCTTCATAATTGTAATTTTGCTACTGTTATGAATCAGGTGACCCTGTGAAAGGATCCTTCAACCTCCAAAGGGGTCACGACCCACAGTTTGAGAAACACTGTGCTATACATAGGTGACACACACAGCCTTGCCTGCTGAAGAATGAGGAGGACTTGAATCACTTACTGCTGAGGATCAAGACTTGGAGCCTTCCAGTAGAAAGAGAATGTTTTGAAAGTGATGGTGGCAACATGTACACATTTTCTTGATATAATTGATTTATGGATTATATGTGTAGGAGCCCCCGGTAAAATGATTGAAAAAAGACTTGGAGACTTTCAGTATGAATTATAAATCATCCAATAAGTAGCATGATAACTGGAGAAAGGTTGAAAGGGTCAAGAATTTTTTGTCTTGCTGGGTTTCAGGATCACTGTTCATGGAGACAGAGTCAAGAGATCAAATGATGTAATGCATTAGGTAGATATGCTACAAAAGACCTCTTTAAAGTTTTGAAAAGCAAGGATGCTCATGTGCTGACTATGGTGTGCCTGATCCAAACCTTAGTATTTTTGGTTACCTCATATGCATGTGAAAGTTGGATGCTGAATAAGGAAGACTGAAGAAAATGCATTTGTACTATGGTACTCAAAGCAGTTGTTTGGTTGGAAGTTTCAAAGGGGTGTTCTTATTCCTTCCATATTTGTTACAAGATTTGTTAAGATTTCATGTCGTGGGTTATGAGTTGGGCTCCTAACCACATGGTCAGCAGTTTGAAACTACCAGCCCCTTCAAGGGAGAGAGATGAGACTTGCATCCTCATAAAGGCTTAAACAGTTTCGGGAACCCACAAGGCAGTTCTACCCTGCTCTATAGGGTCTTTTTTTTTTTTTTTTTTGGCATCACTGCTCTCCGGCGGTGGGAGTAGGAGGCCAGCCCCACTACTGGAATTGAACCTCTGTCCCAGTGGGCCGCAGTCCCACGCACAACCACTACGCCACCGCCACCGGGGCTCAGCCATTTAGGGTCTCTAATAAGAGTCAGAATCCACCAAATGACTCTGACAATATATATAACGCCCCAGTCATTGAGTCACTTTTAACTCATAGTGGTTGTATAGGACAGTAGAACTATTCCTTAGACTGTTCATCTTTTTGTTTTGTTTTGTGGTTTTTTTAGGCACCACTGCCCTCTGGTGGGAATGGGAGGCCCAGCCTTGCTGCTGCTGCATTTGAACCGCCAAGCCAGTGGGCCGCAGTCCCACATTTAACCACTACGCTACCGGGGCTCAGCCTTAGCAATTTTTCATATGTTAAGGCTTGTTGTAGTCACTGTCAGTCCATCTTGTCAAGGGTCTTCCTCTTTCTTTTTTTTTTTTTTAAATCATTGGGGGCTCATACAACTCTTATCACAATCCATACCCTCATCATTCTCAAAATATTTGCCTTCTACTTAAATCTTTGGTATCAGCTCATTTTTTCTCCTCCCTTCTCACTACTCCCTCCTTCATGAACCCTTAGTAACTTATAAATTATTATTATTTTGTCATATCTTACACTATTGATGTCTCCCTTCACCCACTTCCCTGTTGTCCATACCCTAGGGAGGAAGTTATATGTAGATCCTTATCATTGGTTCCCTCTTTCTACCCCACCCTCCCTCCACCCTCCCAGTATCACCACTCTCACCACTGGTCCTGAAGGGGTCATCTGCCCTGGATTCCCCATGTTTCAGGTTCATCTGTACATTCTCTGGTCTAGCTGGTTTTGCAAGGCAGAATTGGGAAAATTCATGAAAGTGGGGAGGAGGAAGCATTGAAGAACTCGAGGAAAGTTGTATGTTTCATGATTGCTACGCTACCCTCACTGGCTCCTGTCTCCTGGTGACCCTTTTGTAAGGGGGTGTCCAGTTACCTGCATTTGGGCTTTGGGTCCCCAATCTGTACTCCCTCTCATGTATAATCTTATTATGTACTCCTCATTTGTAATTTTTAGTTCTTTGATGCCTGATAACTTCAGTACCTCTTGGTTACACAGGTTGGTGTGCTTTTTCCCATGTAGGCTTTGTTGTTTCTGAGCTAGATTTTTGGATCTTCATTGCCCCTTTATTTTAGCAAGCATGATGTCCTTCTTTAGGAACAGATCTCTCCTAATAAAACGTTGGAAGAAGGGCTGAGCCCTAGTGGCGTAAGTGGTTGAGTGCGGAACTGCAGCACGCAGACTTGGCGGTTCAAATCCAGCGGCAGCTGGGTAGCGCCCACGACCACCAGAGGCAGTGATGCCCACAAAACAAAAACAAAAAACAGAATAAAACGTTGGAAGAATATAAGGAACATTCTGGCTGTACTTCTTCCAAGACAGATTTGTTTGTTCTATTGACAGTCCATGGTACTGTGAATATTTTTCACCAGTTCCGTAATTCAAAATCTTCACCTCCTCTTCAGTCTTCCTTATTCAGTGACCAGGTATCATTGATGGACTGAAGTACACTTTAGTCTTCTGATTGGAACATACTGATTGGGACGGCTGCAGAATGGAACTCTTACTTCCAGAGTCAGAGGAACCCAAGGGAGGGCCTAGTACAAGAACTTTTGAGTATGAAGGTCCCTGGCAGCACACTGACTTAAGCAGCTGGCTGCTGGCTACAGAGTGGGCAGTTTGAAAACACCCGCCACTACCCACGGGGAGAAAAGTGTGGCCGTCTGTGTCCATAAAAAGATTGTAACCTGGAACCTTCGGGGGCAGTTCTGTATCTTCTATGGATGTTTTGAGTTGGAATAGACTGGTGGTAACAGTGTATGGAGGAAGGGCCACTACTTCCAGAACTGATGCCACTCCTGGAGCTGCAACCAGAGGGATGGCCAAGTGGCTGGTTCTTGAACCATCCTTCTCTGTCTAGTTTTTATTAGTTTCTTAGTGAGCTTTTTAGTGTTTCTTTTTACAAAACAAGCACAATAGATTCTTTGTTTCCTAGTTTTCAGCACCTTGCTTATTTTACTGCATGTGTTCTTGATTCCATGCAGTACTGGAACAGAAGTGATCCATATTCATTTCCATAGCTGTAATGTTCTTTCCTGTACGTCTGTACCAGAGCTTGTTTACTAGTCTCATTTTGAAGGACATCAGTAGATAATGTATTGCTTCTGATCCTTTAGAAATAGATTTTTATATCATGTAGAAGGAGCATTAGGATGAAAGTCAAACGTTATAGGTTCTGTTTTGCTACTAATTAGTTGCATAAATTAAGGAAGTCACGTAAGAACTCGGTTGCCTCATTTATAAAATAAAGGTTGAATTGTTCCAAGATGTCCCACCAGGGCAGTGATGCCACAAAAAAACAAAACAAAATATCTAACTTGTGTTCCTGTTATAATATCTTGAGTTTTTCTGGAAGTTCATTAGCCATTATTTTTTACTTACTGCTTAGTAAAATGTGTGAGGAAGTATAGGAAGATTACAAGTAGGAATACAAGATTAAGGTTTAGAAGTACTGCGGTTGGTTTTCCAAACTTCCATTTAAGGTGGTTGTTAAAAATATTAAAATTCCAGGATTAGTCTCTATTTCTTTAAAACCAGGGCATTGAACCAGTTCAAACAGGTTTAGTCTGGCAGAGTAACTTAAATCAGAACAGTCCCACATTTTTAAAATTTGAGTCAAATGGAATGGTAGCGGGAATGGGAAATTTGCAAGACATAGTGAGCCCCTGTAGGAGCCTGAGGTTGGAGACTAGATTATTCAATAATCAAAGTGGTATGATTGCCACCATCTTTGAGTGGGGCAGCCCTTTCCCACCTTTCAACAAAATGATTTGGTTGCTATGCAATGCGCATCTGCCCTTCTTTTGAAAAAGGGAGATTATGATTCTAGCAGAGCACTTACCCATGCTTTTTCTTGTTCCAGTGACTGATTATTGTTGTGGTTAAGCATATAGTTTACAAATTTGGGTCTATTTTGGTTTTGCTTTGAGAAGAGTACTTGCTTGGTGATTCTTTTGATCAGGCAAGTTTATGAAGCAAAGATTTACTTCATCCCGTTTTTCCTTTGGGATAGGAAGCAGTCAAAACATTATGTTTTTATAATCCTATTATGGAGAAAACATTCTATATAAAATATATCTTTTTTTTTTTTTTTTTTGGTTTTTGGGGCATCACTGCTCTCCGGTGGTGGGAGTAGGAGGCCCAGCCCCACTGCTGGAATTGAACCTCCGTCCCAGTGGGCCGCAGTCCCGCGCACAACCACTACGCCACCGGGGCTCAGCCCTAAAAATATATCTTTAACAGTCTGAAGTTATGTGACATTAGGTATCTATGTGTAATGGATTAGATCAGCTATTCACAACCTGTGGGTCATGACCCCTTGGTAGTCGAATGACCCTATCACAGGGGTTACCCAATTCATGTGCTTAGCAGCCCAATTTATAACCACCATGCCACCACCACTGATTCTTAACAGTAGCAAAATTACAGTTATGAAGTAGCATCAAAAATAATTTTATGGTGGTGGGGGGGTCACCACAACATGAGGAACTGTATGAAAGGGTTGCAACATTAGGAAGGTTGAGAACCACTGAATTTGGTGGACTGACTCCTAAAAAAGATGATCAACGTGGAATGGAGTAGTTAAGAAAAGACTTGGGGCTATCCTGCACTGGGCTAAAGATAGGAATGTTTTGGAGCATTTCCCCACCTACCATCAGGAGACAAATAGAAATGCTTTTCATTTTGTTTTTGTTGTTTTTTTTTTAAAGCCAGTCAAATCCAGCAGTAGTGTGTGTGTTTCTTGATAGTATTCCCTCCCCCCCCCCCCCCCCCCCCCCCAAATCACTGCCCTGGTGGGAGTAGAAAACCCAGCCTTGTTCCTGGAGAGCTGCTGCTAGATTTGAACCATCAGCCCAGTGGACTGCAGTCCCACACACATCACTGTGCCACCAGCGCTCAGCTTTGATACAGTATTTTCACATTTATACTTCCATGGTTAAATCGCTTTTATTTTTATTTATTTATTTTTTTAGGCATCACTGCCCTCAGATGGTGGGAGTAGGAGGCCCAGCCTTTGTTCCTGGGAGCGGGAATTGAACCTCCATCCCAGTGGGCCGCAGTCCCGCGCACAACCACTTCGCCACCGGGGCTCAGCCCATTAAATTGCTTTTAATATGAGTTGTATAATCACAATCAGTTCTAGTCCTCCCTTCCCCCTCCTGCATTAATTGTTTGCTCCCTGAATCACCTCACCCTCCCTATCTCCCACCCCCACCCATACATTTCCTATAAATTCTTCAATTATTATATCTGTGCATAATCTACTCCTCCTGTGCGACACAAACTAGGAAACCGAAACAACAAAAAACAAAACTAGAAAAGCATGGCAAGGATAAAATAATAATAATATAAAGATAAAGAATAAGGAAGGAAGAAAAAAACTACCATCAATATTTACAAGTCAGGGAAGAGATTTTTGTCACGGAACAAGCAAGAAATAATTGCGCCTGGAACAAATTCAGGTCGCGTCACGAGGGAGGTCAGTTGACTCAGTCTAAGTTCACAGCAGTATAATCAAATTTACAATGCTCTCTGATAGTAAAGCTATGCAGACTCTTGCCACCAGCTTAATCTGACTACCGGTAGATAGTGTGCAGATGGATTTTGGGCTCCCACTGTCTTTCGGGTGTTCACAATTGAAGCTCAGATGCGTTTTCCTTCATCATATTTGGATTTTGTTATTGTCATCATTGGGCCACGCAAACCATGCAAACACAGGCCCGTGAATTTAGCTGAATCCCATTTTCTTATTCTGTAAACAGAATTGATGCTACGTATGTCCCACAGATAGTTAAGGAGTAAGTGAGGTAAGACCCCTGGCACATACACTCAGTACTTAATGATTCCCTTTTGTCCTCAAATCTTGACACCGGCTGCATTTTAATGAGTACATAAAGCCTTCCTACTCACTCCATGGTATCAGGAGTGGCACCACCAAAGTTCAGCCCTGAATTCAGTTAAGTTTTATAAAATTCTTGTGAAAATTCTGAGAATTAGAATATTAAAGAGATTTCCAATGTGATTTTCTTTTCAATTTTATCTAAGTTCCCTGAGTTTCACATTTTCATCTGAGTTTGATCTTTTTATTGTTTGTAAGTGGATGCTGTGCTCTTTACAAAAACTATTGCTTTTTTTTTTTTTTTTTTTTTGGCATCACTGCTCTCCGGTGGTGGGAGTAGGAGGCCCAGCCCCACTGCTGGAATTGAACTTCCATCCCAGTGGGCCACAGTCCTGCGTACAACCACTACACCACTGGGGCTCAGCCCTACAAAAACTATTATAGAAAACAAAAAAACAAAACAAAAGGCTGAGTCCCGGTGGGCATAGTGGTTGAGTGTGGGACTGCGGCCTACGGGCTGGACGGGTCAAATCCAGCAGTGACTCTCCAGGAGCAAAGACTGGGCCTCCTACTCCCACCACCAGAGGGCAGTGATGCCCAAAAAACAAAACAAAACAAAAAAAACTTTAAATAAGCACTTTGCAATAAAACCCTTTAATTTCCCAAGTACTGCTGCTGAATTTGATAACAATTGATAAAAGTAGAACCTGTGGATGTTCTATATATTTTAAAATATTTTTTCTTTGTATTAGTCTCTGAATTAGAATACTTTAGCTAGTAAGTACAATACAATTCATTTTGGAGGAAAAATAAGGTAGGGTATGTTTTTCTCTTCGTTTTAATGCAGGTAGATGAGCAGTAATATAAATTACTAGGTTTATTACTTTATCTGTGAATAGTTTTTATTTTAGATCTTTGATAAAGGGTCACAATCAGAAAATTGTTTACTTTGGAAGTGGAAGCAATTTATTTTCATTTATAAATGAAGTCCTCCACTCTCTTCAGAAGGTGAGAATAGGAATATTATTTGTATGGACTAAGGATAGCTTTTCTGTCAAAGTGAAACGAAGCACCAGATTCACTGCTGTTGAATCAGTTCTGCCTCATAGCTACTGTTTTGGACAGAGTAGAATTGTCTCATAGGGTTGTCAAGGCTGTAGGTCTTTATGAAGGCTAACTGCCACATCTTACTCTGTAGTGTGGCTGGTCCATTTGAACTGCTTATTACCTTTTGACCAGCAGCCAAGTGTTTAAACCACTATGCTAACAGAATTCCTTAAAATAAAATTAATGATATAACTTGAAAACCAAGAAACATGTTCTTGTTACATGATGATAGTTTTTTGCTCTTTAATACTTTATTAATTTATTTTTATAAGTCATTTTAAAAATAATTATATTGGGTGGGGGCTCATACAACTCATCACAATCCTTACATCCATCCATTGTGTCAAGCACATTTGTACATTTGCCGCCAGCATCATTTTCAAAACATTTTCTTTCTGCTTGAGCCCTTGGTATCAGCTCCTCTTTTTCCCTCCCTGCATTACTCAAAACTCGGCTAACAGAAAGGCCAGGAATTCAAACCCACCAGCTGCTCCGTGGGAGAAAGATGGAGTTTTTGCTCCTGTGATCTGATGTAAAATTGACATTCAGGTATGTTAGTCTGGGTAGATTAGAGAAATATTCAGGGAGACTCGTGTATAAAAAAGAGCTTTTGGGCTGAACCCTGGTGGCGTCGTGGTTGTGCGCGGGACTGCAGCCCACTGGGACAGAGGTTCAATTCCAGCAGTGGGGCTGGGCCTCCTACTCCCACCACCGGAGAGCAGTGATGCGCCCCTTCCTCCCTCCCCCCCCCCAAAAAAGAGCTTTCTATACAAGAGCAATTGAGTCCAACCCAGTCCAGATCAAGTCCTTAAGTCCAATATTAGCCCATTTGTCCAATACCAATTTATAAATTACTCTTCAGACTCACACAACACATGCAATGATGCCAAATGCAGGAAGGTCACAGGACAGTGGGTGGAAAGTCTTGTGGATTCAGTGGCAGTGGAAGCATCAGTCAGAGGTCTCCTTCAGCTGCAGAACTCTAGCATGAGCTCCACATGTCTTCTCAACAGGGATGTCTTGCAGGGAGTGAGCATGTATGTGTCTTGCCTACAGCGAGCTATTTATCTCCTTAGCATCTCCAAATGAGGTCATCAAGATGCAACCTCATTGACAGGCTAAACTTTACCCCTTCACTGTTAAGTCTCAAATTGACAACAAATTATGTAACTACCACAACAGGGTAAAACATTTTATTTTACTACTGACTTATTTGAAATGTATTACCCTAACAACTTCTGCAAAAAATTTGTCCACTAAAATGTGTGTGGCGGTGGGGGAGGGTGGATTTGCTTATTTAGTATTTACTTCACACTTTTCTGACATTCCTGCATGTAGCAAATAGTTAGTGTCCAGCTGTTAACCAAATGGTTGGAAGCTGAAGTTGACCTAGAGGTGTTACAGAAGAAAAGTCAAGTGGTCTACCCAAACATCAGCTATTGAAAACCTGTGGTGACATAGATGAAATTGCCCAGAGTTGAAATCAACTGGAGAGTAGTTGGTGTTTTGGTTTTCACTTTTTTTTTTTGGGGGGGGGGGGCATCACTGCCCTCAGATGGTGGGAGTAGGAGGCCCAGCCTTTGCTCCGTGGAGCTGGAATCGAACCTCCATCCCAGTGGGCTGCAGTCCCACGCACAACCACTACGCCACTGGGGCTCAGCCTGGTTTTCACTTTTCTAAGAGGTTCCATATATTTAATCCTTACATTGGTTTTATGAAATAGATATTGTTGGGTTTTTTTTTGTATTATATAAACTAAGGCATTTAAAACAAATTCAAAAATAGCTTTCATTTTAACTTCAGTCAATTGTATTCTAGAATATACTTCCTTTTTTAAGCGTGCTTTTTTCTCATCTATACCAAAAATGTCTACATTTCAACAAGTAAAATAGTACATTATTTTCAGGATTAAAATTGTATCCATTATTTTCAGCAACTTCCCATCTACTGCCTGATCCTATGTTGTTAGCCTAATATTCCTTCCTGTATTTGAGCCCCTTGTTGCAGCCACAGTCAGTCATCTTGTGAGGGTCTTTCTCTTTACTGACCCTCTACTTTAGCAAGCATGATGTTCCCCTCTGAGGACTGGTCTCTCCTAATAACATGTTCAAGATACCTGAGATAAAATGTTACCATCTTTGCTTTTAAGGAGCAATCTGATTTATTCTAAGTCAGATTTGTTCTAAGTCAGATTCTAAGTCAGATTTTCTGATAGCCCATGGTATATACACTATTGCTTGTGAACACCACAATGCAAATGCATCAATTCTTCTTTGATCTTTACGTGCACGGTATTTGAAAATACTGTGGTTTAAGTCAGGTGCATCTTGAACCTCAATGTGACATATTTTCTCCTTAACATTTAAAAGAGGTCTTTTCCAGCAGATTTACC
>PVJH01048415.1:0-10801 GCA_004026705.1 Nesogale talazaci | reverse complement strand
CCCCCCCCCCCCCCCGATTAAGGGCATTGTAAATTCTATAAAAATGGAAAAGTCCGCAGTTTATGAGAAAAAGATTGAATTTTATTTTCCATTTTATGGTTTTCCTTAGAATAGGTTAACATGGAGGTACTGATTTGCACAATCAACTCCCTTCATGTGGGCATTTTATTGATGTCTATACACAGGTTTCAATATATCCTCTCCAGGTTTTCTATTGTTCTTTCCTGTATTTGAGACAGAAGCGTCATGAATTGTTGATATCATTCTGACATCTCACTTGTCTTTTCATATGAGGAGAAGAATGTCATCTTTTCTACAGAAAACTGTGTCACCTTTCTTCATTCTTGATGGTTTGGCTTTTAGAGTTGGCGGTAAAGCACTGTTCACTCTCATAGTACCACAGACTCTAGTTTTGTTTTTCAGCAATAAGTCAGCCGCAGAGGTACTGTTACAGTAATTATCCTGGTAGATATGGTGCCACATATCAAGATAAGGGCCAAGAACTGAAAGAACAGTTTCTTTCAGTTTCTTCCCTTCAGCAGTATGAATTTCCATCTTGCAGATATAGCCTGTGTCACTCTCGCACACCTTTCTAACAAGCAAACCATACTTTGTCATCTTTGCTGGGTTGTATGTTTGAAATCTCCGGCGTCTTCTCCACAGAATCATCCCCTCCTCCGAAGACAACCATTGTTTGGGTCTGTAAAGTATCCTGAAGTTACTGAGGAAATAATCCAGCATGGGTTGAATTTTAAAGAGTCTTCCAGAGCTATTCACAACCGACGTAAATACCTAAATAGACGAAGTAGTTAAAATATAATCCAAGCAGATGGTATCTGAAAACAGCATGTGGATATCACGAGTTATCTCATTTAACGTCTATGACAGATGGTGCGTGAAACACACACAAACTCTGGATCCGTCCGCCATGTGTTTTAAGACTGAAGAGCCAATCCTGTCCCTGTGTGGCAATTACATAATCTGGTGTCAATTTGGGACTTCAGAGGATTAAGAGTGGAGTGGTGGAGTGTAATCCATTAGTCGGGCCAGTGAGGCTTCTGTAGGCATGGTCTTCTGCTGAGGATTCTAGGAAAACTCTGGTATTTTCTTCTTTGGAGGTGGGAGACACTTCTCTCTCTCTGCTGACTCCCTGTTAGACATCCCTGAGAAGCCACATGAACCTATCCTGAGGCAGCCTTGGAAGCTGGAAAAGCCACCAGTGCTGAGATGCTTACAACACCACTGGGTCCAAAGACTTTCTACCCACTGGCCTGTGATCACACTGCATTCAGTGTCATTGCATGTGTTTTGTGAGTCTGAACAGGACTTTCTGGATTGGTATTGGACATAGGGGCTAATATCAGATTTATGGGCTTGGACTGGGCTGGGTTGGGGAGTTTTCTTAAACGTACTATTACTCTTTATATTAACACTGTCTTATACACATATGAGTTTCTTTGAATTTGTTTCTCTAGTCTACCTGGATAACACACCCTAACAACAATTTAAAAATTACTCAAGAGCCATAAATATATTTTCACAAACAAATGTCACAGTCATCTGAATAATATCCTTTAACTTGCTCAGTTTTACTTCAGAGTCAAAGGTATGTACTGAAAGAGCTGCACATGGCTCTTGAGCTGAGCTGCATGCAGTTTGCTGATCCTATCTCTAGACCATCGGTTCTCAAACTGATTTGGCCTACCACTCTTTTGCAGGGAGTGAGTCAAAAATGACTCAGCAACCCCCTGGCAATTTTTGTGCTCTAGTCCATAGTCCAAGATAAAGTGTAGGTATCTTACTTCGAAACCTTCTGGATTGTTCCAGTCACCCACCCCTCTGTGCCCACCAGTGGATCGTATTGCCCACTTTGGGGAACAGTCTGTAAACGTGGGACACTTTTCTGTCTTGGCTGAATTAACTGCTCTCATTTGGCGGAGAAAGCTGAGTGAGAATTCAGCTATTTAAGTGGAAGTTCGGCTTCTTGAGGATACTTGTGTTCACATTTTGTTCAAGTTGTTGCCTACTTTGTTCAAACTACTCCGAGTCATTCTTAGGGAAGAGGTATGGAACTAAGAAAGTTTGTTTCACTTGTCAAAGACTTCCCAGAAAGAAAAGCACAGACTGAAGATATGCATCTATTGGCTTATTCTCATATGCTCTCCCCCCCCTCCCCCACTTAGCTCAGGAGCAGCAATTAAAATGTATAGTTTTGAGTAGTTGTTATAATCTCATAGACTTCTGAGCTCTCACAAACTCTTTGTGTTTCATTTGTAAACATGGTTTAGTAAATTAGTCCGATGGGATTAGGTCAGGATATACATTTTTTAAGTGTCCTATTTATCCTGTATAATGCTAATAAAATTAGTCTGCTATATAATGGATCAGTATGATGTGGACACACTTATTAAGCATTTCTGTCTGTTAACATATGACCTAAACTTTCTAGTTTTGGGTGGATATTTTCATTGGGTTTTCCTATGCTTAGCATATTAAATAAGCCATACTCTATAGTTTTGAGCCAGTTATCTAGTACCAACATTTCCTTAAAGATGATTTTACCCAGATTGTGTGAGACAAGGTTCTCTAGAGAAACAAAACCAGGATGCGAGTAATTCTATCTATATATTTATATAGCTAGAAAGATATATAACATAAGAAATAAACAGTTAATTAATCTCCAAAGCGGTACAAATGGCTCAGTGCAACTCACTTGTGTGAGACAGCTAGTCGACTGGCAGTCCTTCTAGTCTTGAGGGCTGCTGAGCAGTCCTCTGTAGAGCAATCCAGGCTATCCAGGCCACAAGCAGCAAACAGCAAAGCAGGGCACCATGTCATCCAGATGACAGAGTCCGACAGTCCCCAGCTCAAGAGATGTGTATTCCAGAAGTGTGGCAAAGCAGGGCTTGAAGGAACCTCAACTCACTGCAACACAGTCCATGGATTAGGTGTCCCACGGGTAGTGTAGCTTGGAGATCGAGGCACAGGACGGACAAAGCAGCCGGCTGGTCCGAAGATCCAAGAGCAAGAGGACAAGGGTGGGGCTCGCCGAGCCATTTCTATCTCCGCCCTTCAATTGATCTTATGGGTGTTCATTGGCCATGTTGTCACACAGACCTCCCCTTCGTCTTTGGCCGTGTTGGCATAGCAAGCCTACCTATCACACAGATGTAATAGTATTTATTTTGAGTTTGATGTCATGGCGAAAGTGTATTTTTAAAACAATTAAAAATAGTCACTAAGATGCTTTCTTGTGGGGTGGAGTGTGAGAGAGCAACAGGATGATGCAACATCCCAGACAGCGTCACAGGGGATGTTGGCACCTCTAAGGGTGGGGACCACAGGAGGGGAGCAGGAAGCCAGGGATGAGACCAGAGGACCAAAGAGACTTCTAGGCCAGAGACTAGACAGGGAAGTGATCTGAAGAAAACCTGCCTTTTCCACCACCCAGAGACCTCATATACCGCTCCTAGGGCAACCAAATAGGAGCCCTGATGGCGCAGAGCTTCAGCGCTCATTGCAAACAAGTTGTTTGCATTGCTGTTGGTGCACATTGCTCGGGATAAAGATGAAGCCATCTGCCTCGGTATGATTTACAAGACTTGGAGCACCTATGGGACAGCTCTCCTGTGCTCTCTTGGTTACTGAGAGTCGTGATTGAGTCAGCAGCAATGCTTTTGGTTTGGAACATTCCAAGGATGCCCTGATGGGGGGTGAGAGTGGGGGGTAGGGATGGGGGTGGGGTAAGGCAAGCATGCCCTTCTTCATCTTTTATTTATTTCCTTTCTGAAAATAAATCTAAAGAATGGCAGCTGGGGATGTTAAAAAAAAGTCAATGAAAAATTTTACTTTAAGGTCAACAGTCTGAAACTGCTAGCTGCTTCACAGGGGAAAAAAAAAGAGATTTTCTACTCCTGTAGAGTTCCTGCCTCAGAAATCCACAGGGACAGTTCTGCTCTCTCCTGTTGGGCTGCGATGAATTGGAATCTACTCTGTGAGTTTGGAATTTTGGTCTGGGGCAGTGAAAGTGGTAACATTCACAAATTTCCTTTTCTTTATTTACACGGTGTGTTAGTCCAGGTAGACTAGAGAAACAAGCTCATAGACATGCATATGGATACAAGGGTAAGGTTGATATACAAGAGGAATGGAACATTGAGAAAGCATTCCAATCCAGTCCAGTTCAAAGTCATAAGTCCGATGTTAGCCCATATGCCCAATACCAGTCTATAATGTCTCCTTCTGACTCACAAAGTCACAGGTCAGTGGGTGCAGCGTCCCGGCACTGGCAGGGGTCACCCCATGACTCCTTCCTTCCAGAGCTCAGGGTCCATCAACAGCATCCAGTGGTAGTGGGGGTCTTCACTCTGCGGTGGTGGGGGTCTTCACGTGGCTTCTCCAGCTGAAGAGATCTGGTTTCATCAGGGTAAAGCTGTGTGACTTTTCCTCCAGCTCTTCCAGCTCCTGGGACACTGCCATCTTGTTTGTAGTTCGTTGTCTCGGAGAATGACTCCCAACAACTGGGGAGATGGCTTTTCATCTCCACGAGGGAAATATCCCAAGATTTCCCAGAAGTCTCAGGAGAAAGTCATGCCCACACGGAGGCCTCTTTGCCTTCTCAATGGCTATCTCCAGATTAACAGGCTAGACTCCAACCCTGCATCTCCATCATGAAATAGACATCACGAATACATGACCTCCACACATAGGTCCGCTGAATTCATTTATCCTGAAATGGGAGGGTGACCACCCATAGAGGCAGACTGCACTCTATAGTATCTATCAAGCATTTCACCTCTTTCTTTGGTAATGTCATGTCTTTCCTCTTCTTTTGGGGAGCATGTGCAGACTCATTAGTGGCACTTTGCATGGGCCCCAGCATGTGTTGCTCAAGATTTATGATATTGCAGTAAACTCCAACCAAGTCAGATCACCTCTTTACTGCAATGTGCAATTTGCAGGCAAGAGGAGTTGCTTGCGTAGGGGTGATTAGCATCACAGGATGTTTAAGAATAAAATCCTCATATAAGTGTATGTATGCAGTCCAAATTCATGTTGGTCAAGTGTACAAAGAGAATTAACTTATGTCCCCCTCCTCCACTACTATTTTCCAGGCACTTATGTCATGTTTCATTGTTTCAGGTGTACTCTTAATGTATATCAGACAACTCCTGCCTCTTGACATAAAATTTGAGCCAGGTGTGAAAAGACATGTGCACAAAATTGGTTTTCCTAAATTGTTTTTAGAAATCTCGTGTACTTTCCTTCTAGAAATTACCAAAGAGAATGGGAAAGATTGTTTTATCTCCCTGTCCTGTGTGCTGGCTCATCTATTATAGTGCTTTACAATTTTCAGGTTGCCAGAGGTATTGTGCCTCGTGCTTCTTAATAAAACTATTGGTAAGGAGTTGTTTTGACCAAAGTTGAGCAAATACACTGGGAGACGAACACCTTCCTAGATTGCAATTACAGGTAAACAACTGCTCTGCACATATGAGCCTTCGGATGGGAAACTCTCTGGAGAGCTGTTGTTAGTCTGGGTTGGCTAGAGAGACAAATCCAGTGACACTTAGGTGTTTTGTAAGAGAGAACTTTATATCAGAACGCAATTGCATTTTTCAGAAAACAGCCCAGTCCAGATCAAGACTCTAAGTCCAATATTAGCCCATATATCTGATATTAGTCCATAAATTCCTCTTTAGACTCTGCAGCACATACAGTGATGCTGAATGCAGGAAGATCACACGCTGGTGGGTGAAAAGTCTTGTGGATCCTGTGGATCCTCAACGTGGTTCCACGTGGATACTCAACAGGAGAGTGAAAGTAGAGAGAGGCCACTCCCACTTCTGTTGGTAGAATCAAGAGAGAGGAAGTTCCCAGAATGCTCATGAGAAGAAAATGACCACCAGGAAGCATCGTGAGGGTGTGACCTGATTGAAAGACTAGACTCTACCCACATACTTATTTAGCAAGTTAACATGAAATTATGTAACTACCACAGGATCATCTGGACATGTTTCCAGGGGTGACATGGCCTAACTTCTGCCAAATGAGAAAGTGTGTTGTTACACAGATCCCCCTCGATGTATCTTAATTATGCTGTGTAAAATATGCAAAATGGGAAAAGCACAATGTATGATTCACCTTTTATAAAGTTCTAGGAAACACTAATAAATAGTGATAGAAAGTAGATTGGCACTGTTAGGGAGAAGTAGAATTTTTAAGGATGTAGGTGATTGTATTAATCTGGGTGGACTGGAGAAACAAAGTCAGGGAGACTCAAGTTTATAAGAAAGAGGTTTTAAAAAAAGAGGCTTATCAACAAGAGCTTTTGATTATTGAGAAAACATCCCAGCTCAGTCTAGGTCAAAGGCATAAGTCTGATATTAGCCCCTATGTTCAGTACCAATCTATAAAGCCCTCTTCAGACTCACGAAACATATGCAATGACGCCAAATGCAGGAAGATCACAGGCCAATGGGTGGGAAGTCTTGTGAACTCAGTGGCGTTGTAAGCATCTCAATATTGGTAGGGGTCTCCATGTGGTTTCTGCAGCTCCCAGAGCTGCTTCAAGGTAGGCCCATGTGGCTTCTCCTTAGGGATGTCTTGCAGGGAGTAAGTCTTCTCAGTAGAAGGTGTCTAAGCAGTGAGTCGAGAGAGAATATCTCCTGCCTCCAAGGAGGAAATTCAGGACTTCTAAGAACCCTCAGGAGAAGTCCATGCCCACAAAGAGGTCTCATTGGTTATTTCCCAATTACCAGGCTAGACTCCACTCCTTCACTCCTAATCCTCAAATTATCACCAGATTATGCAACCACCACCATGATGGGCAGGATTGCAAGGGGCACGAGGAGGTTTTTGAACACGATGGTCATTGACTGTATTATGGCAATGATTACACGGTGGTTGTTGAAAGGCCAGTTCAATATTTATAAAATCATCTGCAAGCTTTACAAAACTATCAACTTCAAAATTAGCGTGGTGTATTTGGTCAAACATGGAACCCATTCTTAATGTGATGGCTGGAATCCCTTCTCTTTGGTGAGGCATGTGATGTTAGCTTGTATTATTGATGTTTACCCAGCTTGTGGACCAGATGTTCCCTACCCAATGTCAAGATTAATCAAGCTGTATGTGTCATAGGGAGGTCAGTTAAGAAATATTGTTGCAAAATCATGAAGACTTTTAACAAAAAAAAATCAAAATGTGACACTACTGCTTCTCAAAATATCCTTCATCTAGATCTATATACAAAGGGGTACCCCCTGAAAACTGGGAGAACACTCCACTGGCCAGAGCTTTTGTAGTATGGATTTTCCCTGCTAGGTGAGCTTCAGCCCTCACTATAAGTCAGTGTACCCAGTGGTGTCACCCAGGAAGGCTCCCTGGTCACAGTGCATTTTTTTCCTTCCCAAAGTAGTTTTGCTTGAACCTTATTTTTTGTTTTTGTAATGGCTTATCTAAGAGAACAACATGTGACAGTGAAATTCTGTTTTCTGCTCAGGAAAAACGCCACAGAAACTGTTGTGTTGTTAAACGGAGCTTACGAGAACAGTGCTACAAGGAAAACTCAAGTGTACAAGTGTTCTCATTTCAAAAAAGGCGAAATGTCAATTGATGACAAACCTCATTATAGATGTTTGTCAACTTCCATTTTTCCTGACAAAAATGTTGACTAGTAGTAGTACATTCAGGTTAGACTGTTAATCAAATTTTCTTGATCAGGTTCCATCAGGTTAGACTATTAATCAAGCTTTCTATTTAGAGATTCTGACAAGATTATGTTACAGTGTGTGTGTCACAAATGGCCTGCTTTGTGGCAGGTGGGGTGGGGACTGGGAGGCATGTTTTGCCACCCCATCAATGCACCTGCTCATGCAGCCATCTCAGTGTACCTGTTTTGGTTTATTTTCTGGCAAAAAACCAGCATATCTATCTTTCCTGATGCACTTTACTCACCTGGCCTCTCTCCGGACTATTTCTTTTTGTTTCCATGAATGAAGAGGATCATAAAAGGACAGTGATTTGAAGACAAAGAGAAAATGAGGGGAAGGGCGCTATTAGCCACCCAAACAGATGAGTTTAAAAAGTGTTTTCAAGAATGGAATTACAGATTTGACAAATGCATTAAGTGTAATGCAGAGTATTTCGAAGGTGACAAGGTGGTTTTGTTAAAACAATAGCTTTTTGGGGTAGGAGGATTCCAGTTATCTTGGGGTACTCTCTCTACCTTAGCATGATGTTGTTTTTCAGTGACTGGTCTCTCCTGATAATATGTCCAAAGACCATGAGAAGAAGTCTTGCCACTCTTGTTGGAGTCTAAGAAGCATTCTAGCTGTGCTAGTTCCAAGACAGATTTTGGGTTTTTGGAGACAGTACATGATACTTTCAGTATTTTTGACCATCACCATTCTTCTTTGATCTTTCTTTTTTCACTGTTCAACTTTCAAATGCATATGAGGTATTTGAAAATACATGGTTTTGTGGGGGAAACAAAACCAGGAAGAGAGTGTCTGTGGACAAGCTCTCAGCATTCATACATTGAGGCAGTATTTCTAAACCTGTGAGTCCTAACCCCTTTGGGAGTTAAACCACCCTTTTCACAGGGGTCGTAACCTAAGACTATCAGAAAACATATTGCCAATAGTCTTAGGAACCCAGACATCACCCCTCTATCCTACTCCAGGCCGCTTCACCCACATCCAGATGATACACCTACACACAAGTACCCGTCTTGAAGACTGTTGTTCATGCCACACCATGTTTCAAGACAAAACTTCATTTATGTGTCATTAGAAATAAATATCACAATATATAATAGAGTATTGCTTTTGTGATTAATCACTATGCTTTTGTAACAAAACACATCCTGCATATCAGATATTTGCATTATGATTCATAACAGTAGCAAAATGACAGCTATGAAGTAGAAATGAAAATAATTTTACGGTCGGGTAACCCCACAGCGTGAACTGTACTAAAGGGTGGAGGCATTGGGAAGGTTGAGAACCCGGCATTAAGGAGTCAGGGATACCAGGCCTCCCTTCAAGGGAACCTTCATGTTCATAAGTTGGAGATGCACCCACTCTCAGTGTCTTAATTTAAAGCTATTTCCCTTAAAGTCCCTCCATCGTAATGCCAAATTCAAGCTGTTTGCAAACATGAGGTCACTCACTTAGACTTGAAGGGCAACAGCCCAAAGGCTCCCTTCTGATGAGGGCCACAGATTGTTTCAGTGCAGGAGAACTCAAAGAGCTCAGAGCAGACCAAGGTGTATTGCATAATACCTTCCTGTCACATGTATGCCTCTTGTCCAACCCCTTCCCGTTACCTCTGTGCGTACCATGGCGGCTTGCTTGCCTGACATTATAGCAGTCTGTGAATCAGGAAAGTACACTTTCATTCTAGTCGTGATGAAACAGGGGAGCCGAGGCATGCTTTATCTTGTCTGAGGTCTCTTTAATTTACCCCTCCGCGACACATCTGCCCCTCTGGCCCGTTTGACTGCGGGGGAGCTGGCCCCCACCATTTGCATCAGGCACTTCTTAGTGCTCAAAGTTATAGCCTTGCTTTTCAGTACTTTGAGGAGGTCTTGTGCAGCGGATTTACCCATCTCATCTGTCATTTGAGGGGCCGCAAAATAGAGGAAGACGCTCAAGAAGATGGATTGGCACAGTGACTGCAACCAGGGACGCAGATCAATTGTGAGGGTGCCACAGGACCAGTACGGACGGTTGCTATGCGTTAGAAATGTCTTGACAGCAGCATTTATTTTTTATCATGTTTTTTTTTATCATTGCCTATGAAAGCAGCAATCAATAAGTCAGATGCCATATTGCATTGGCATGTTGCATAGTGCATTGGACACATCTGTCCAATAATACTTCCTTAAATTCTAAAAGATCAGAAAAATCAGTTAAGGATTGAGGTACATCAGACCCAAGCCAGAGAACTTTCTATTGCCTCATATGCATTTGAAACCTGGATGTGTTAGGCTGAGTTTCCTAGAGAGATAAGACCAGTGACAAATGCATGTAAGAAATAACTTTATATCAAGGAAGAATTTTATATCAAGAACGGGTCCATATCAATCCAACTCAAGTCTTATGCTAGCTGAAGTCCCCTTCAGACTCATCAAATTGCATGAGGAAGTAGGAAGTCGATGTGGGAAGATGGGAGATTATAGGCCACAGGGTGCAGAGTCTCATGGATCCAAGGTGTGCAGGAACATGGGAGGGCAATAACAGCTCTCAGGGATGGCCAGAAGAGAGAGAGAGAGAGAGAGAGAGAGAGAGAGAGAGAGAGAGAGAGAGAGACTCTCATCGAAAGTCCACATGCTACAAAATGCATGATCAGGCTGGTTGATGAGTTGTACTCCAGCCCTACTGTGTTAGTCTGGGTAGACTAGAGGAACAAATTTCATAGACACGCATATGGATATAAGGAAAGGGTTTATGTACAAAAGGAATGTGACACTAAGAAGGCATCCTAATCCAGTCCAGTACAAAGTCATAAGTCCCATATTAACCCATATGCCTGAAATCAGTCTGCAAAGTTTCCTTCTGACTCACGAAGTCACAGGTCAGTGGGTGCAGAGTCCTGGCGCTGGCAGGGGTCTCCCATGGCTCCTCACTTCCAGGGCTCAGGGTCCATCAACAGCATGCCGCTCCAGCTTCAGAGGTCTGGCTCCATCAGGGCAAAGTCATGTGGTCTTTACGCCGGCTCCTCCAGCTTCTCGGACGCTGCCATCTTGTCTTTTCCGTGACTCATTGCCTCCGAGACTAACTCCCAACAACTGGGG